>JBAIAC010000337.1:107500-117589 GCA_037349315.1 Chelydra serpentina
CACTCCTCCCCAGCACTCCCAGACACTGAGGTGGGGAATGGGACCCCAGGCGTCCGGGTAGGGGTGCTCCCCCCAGCACTCCCAGACACTGAGGTGGGGAATGGGACCCAGGCGTCCGGGTAGGGGCGCTCCCCCCAGCACTCCCAGACACCGAGGTGGGGAATGGGACCCAGGCGTCCGGGTAGGGGCGCTCCCCCCAGCACTCCCAGACACTGAGGTGGGGAATGGGACCCAGGTGTCCGGGTAGGGGCTCTCCCCACCCCAGCACTCCCAGAGGCCAGGGCAGGGAATGGGACCCCAGGCGTCCGGGCTGGAGGAGGATCCGTGTGGGCCCCGCACCTTCGATAGCGAAGATCTTCTCGCGTAGCTGCTCCTGGATGGTGCTGAGGGCGGAGAAGCTCCCGACCTGGAAGACGTTCTCGGCCCGCGAGGCGATGGTGAGCAGCTCCTCGCGTGCGTCGGCCTTGGAGAACGCCTCGCCCACCTGTGGAGCCGGGAGACAGGGGGGAGAGAGACCTCCAGAAATGGGCTCCAGACCCCCCCAGAAACCCACAGGCCAAGCACCCTAACACAGAACCCCCCAATGGGTCCTCCAGAACCCCCCACCATGCTCTAGAACGAACTAGAACCCCCGGAGACCCCTCACACATGTGCCAGACACTGCCCAGTGTTCTCCAGAGCCCCCCCACCATGAGCCAGAACCAACCGGAACCTCCTAGGACCCACAGAACCCCACAGACCCATCACCAACACCCAGAACCTCCCCAGCATCCTCCAGAACTATCCAGAACCGCCCACAAATCCCCAGAATGCCTTAGATACCAACAAACCCTTCCAGATCCATCTATACCCCCGCCCTGAACCTCCTCATCCACCAGAACCCTTCCAGCCCCTCCCCTCAGAGCTCTGCCTCAGCCTATCCAAACCCCAATCCAGAGTCCCATCCCTCCTCCCGGGACTCTCTGGCACTCTCCCAAGCTCCTCATTTCTGCTCCAGAACCTTTAAGGAACCCTGGATCCTGCAGGAACCCAAAACCTTTGAGGAACCGCTCGCGACCTAAAAACACCGACTGCCTCCAGGACCATCCTAGCATCCTCCAGAACCTCTCAGGGCCTGGAACTCTGAAGGACCCTCCAGAACCGTGTTTGCATATTCCAGATCCTCCTGGAACCCAAACCCTTCAAAGAGCCTCCAGAACCTTTGGGAAGCCAGAACTTTCAAAATACCCAGACAACGGAAACATGACGGGCCCTCCAGAACGTCTGAGGACCCAAAACCCTTCAGTGGATTCCCAAAGCTCGTTAGCATCCTCCAGAACCTCTCAGGAACCTCCAGAAATCTCCCAGAACCTCCCAGAACCTCCAGAAATCTCCCAGAACCTCCAGAAATCTCCCAGAACCTCCCAGGAACCTCCCAGAACCTCCCAGGAACCTCCCAGGAACCTCCAGATATCTCCCAGAACCTCCCAGAACCTCCAGAAATCTCCCAGAACCTCTCAGGAACCTCCCAGAATTTCTTGGTAACCTCCAGAACCTCTTGGGAACCAATCAAAACCTCCGAGTACCTCTCAGGAACCTCCAGAACCTCCCAGAACCCCCCCGAAACCTCCCAGAACCTCTCAGAACCTCCAGAACCTCAGAGCACCTCCAGAACCTCCAGAACCCTCCCAGAGCATCTCAGGAACCTCCAGAACTTCTCGGGAACCTCTCAGGAACCTCCAGAACCTCCCAGAACCCCCCAGAACCTCCCAGAACCTCCCAGAACCTCCAGAAACCTCCCAGAACGTCTCGGGAACCTCCCAGAACCTCTCGGGAACCTCTAGAACCTCTCGGGAACCAATCAGAACCTCCCAGTACCTCTCAGGAACCTTCAGAATCTCCCAGAACCCCCAGAAACCTCCCAGAACTTCTCAGGAACCTCCAGAACCTCTTGGGAACCTCCAGAAACCCCCCAGAACCTCTCGGGAACCAATCAGAACCTCCCTGAACTTCTCAGACACTAGAACCTTTAAAGACCTCTCGTTCCCCAAACCGCTAAGGACCCACCAGAACGGCTTAAAACCCCAAAACCTTTAAGGTCTCCCCAGAACCGCGGGGAACCTTCCAGGAGCCTCCACAACCGAGAACGCTGGAGGGACCCCGAGCGTTTTTGTCGGCGCCCAGCCACACGGCAGGGACTCTCCGGCCCCCTTGCCAGCTCACCCCCACCCCCACGTCATACCCCGATGGCGTAGCGGATCAGCCCTATGCCGTCGGCCGCCCGGATGGCCCTGGGGAACACGGTGCTGTCGTTGGTGGACTGCCCGTCGGTCAGCACCACCAGCAGCTTCTTGGCGTCGGGCCGGGCGCCGTTCTTGGGGGCGAAGGTCTGGTCTCTGCGGGGAGAGCGGGCAGGGTCAGCGCGGGGGCGGGGGCCGGGGGGAACCCCAGCTGCCCCCCCCTCCCGGCCCCGGCGGGGTCACTCACACCACGAAGAGGATGGCCGAGGGGGTGCGCGTGTTCCCCTTCAGATGGGCGAAGGCCACCAGGTCCTCGGCCGCGGCCGCCCGGCCCTTCGCGGCGTAGTCGGCAAAGGTGAAGACGTGGTTGATGTGGGAGGAGACTGGACCACGGCGACCTGGGGGGGGGATGTAAGGGGGCAGCAAGGGGGGAAAGGGGAGGAGATTGTTTAAAAGAGCAGATTGTCGCGGCGGCTCCCCCACCCCCCAACGCGTGCACAGACGGACGGACACACGCGCGCGGGGATGGGGGGACGGGGGGACGGGGGGACGGGCCCCCACCTGCACGCGGGGCCCCTCAGGGCGCGGAGCAGCGTCAGGATGAATTGCTTCATGAGCTGGAAGTCGGGCGGCTGGATGCTGTGGGAGTCGTCGTACAAAATCGCCACGTCCACCCCCGAAATGCACTCTGGGGGGGGAGGGAAAGAGATCAGCCCCCCCCCTTGGCTCAGCATCACCCCCCCCACACACACAAATCCACCCTCCCCGGCCAGCATCACCCCCCCACTGACCCACCCCCCCGGCTCAGCATCACCCCCCGCACACACACACACAAATCCACCCTCCCTGGCGAGCATCACCCCCCCCACAGACCCGCCCACCCCCCAGCATCACCCCCCCACTGACCCCACCCCCCCGGCTCAGCATCACCCCCCCCACACACACACAAATCAACCCTCCCCGGCCAGCATCACCCCCCCACAGACCCGCCCCCCCGGCCAGCATCACCCCCCCCCACCGACCCCCCCGGCTCAGCATCACCCCCCCACACACACACACAAATCCACCCTCCCGGCGAGCATCACCCCCCCCCACAGACCCGCCCCCCGGCCAGCATCACCCCCCCACCGACCCCCCGGCTCAGCATCACCCCCCCACACACAAATCCACCCTCCCCGGCGAGCATCACCCCCCCCCCACAGACCCGCCCCCGGCCGTATCACCCCCCACTGACCCACCCCCCCGGCTCAGCATCACCCCCCGCACCGACCCGCCCCCCCGGCCAGCATCACCCCCCGCACACACACACAATCAACCCTCCCGAGCCAGCATCACCCCCCCACTGACCGGCCCCCCGGCTCAGCATCACCCCCCCCACACACACACAAATCCACCCTCCCCGGCGAGCTCACCCCCCCCCACTGACCACCCCCCCAGCTCAGCATCACCCCCCCACTGACCGACCCCCCCGGCTCAGCATCACCCCCCCACACACACACAAATCCACCCTCCCCGGCGAGCATCACCCCCCCCACTGACCCACCCCCCCGGCTCAGCATCACCCCCACACACACACACACAAATCCACCCTCCCCCGGCGAGCATCACCCCCCCCGCACTGACCCACCCCCCGGCTCAGCATCACCCCCCCACTGACCGACCCCCGGCTCAGCATCACCCCCCCCCCCCACACACACAAATCCACCCTCCCCGGCGAGCATCACCCCCCCCCACTGACCCACCCCCCCGGCTCAGCATCACCCCCAACACACACACACACAAATCCACCCTCCCCGGCGAGCATCACCCCCCCACAGACCCGCCCCCCCGGCCAGCATCACCCGCCCCACTGACCGACCCCCCCCGGCTCAGCATCACCCCCCCCACACACACACAAATCCACCCTCCCCGGCGAGCATCCACCCCCCCCCACAGACCCGCCCCCCCGGCCAGCATCACCCGCCCCACTGACCGACCCCCCCGGCTCAGCATCACCCCCCCCACACACACACAAATCCACCCTCCCCGGCGAGCATCACCCCCCCCACAGACCCGCCCCCCCGGCCAGTATCACCCCCCCACTGACCCACCCCCCCGGCTCAGCATCACCCCCCCACCGACCCGCCCCCCCGGCCAGCATCACCCCCCACACACACACACAAATCAACCCTCCCCGGCCAGCATCACCCCCCCACTGACCGACCCCCCCGGCTCAGCATCACCCCCCACACACACACACAAATCCACCCTCCCCGGCGAGCATCACCGCCCCCACTGACCCACCCCCCCGGCTCAGCATCACCCCCCCACTGACCGACCCCCCCAGCTCAGCATCTCACCCCCCCCCCACACACAATCCACCCTCCCCGGCGAGCATCACCCCCCCCCACTGACCCACCCCCCCGGCTCAGCATCACCCCCCCCACACACACAAATCCACCCTCCCCGGCGAGCATCACCCCCCCCCCACTGACCCACCCCCCCGGCTCAGCATCACCCCCCCACTGACCGACCCCCCCGGCTCAGCATCACCCCCCCCCACACACACACAAATCCACCCTCCCCGGCGAGCATCACCCCCCCCCACTGACCCACCCCCCCGGCTCAGCATCACCCCCCACACACACACACAAATCCACCCTCCCCGGCGAGCATCACCCCCCCCCACAGACCCGCCCCCCCGGCCAGCATCACCCCCCCCACCGACCCCCCCGGCTCAGCATCACCCCCCCCACACACACACAAATCCACCCTCCCCGGCGAGCATCACCCCCCCCCACAGACCCGCCCCCCGGCCAGTATCACCCCCGCACCGACCCGCCCCCCCGGCCAGCATCACCCCCCCCACACACACACAAATCAACCCTCCCCAGCCAGCATCACCCCCCCACTGACCGACCCCCCCCGGCTCAGCATCACCCCCCACACACACACACAAATCCACCCTCCCCGGCGAGCATCACCCCCCCCCACTGACCCACCCCCCCGGCTCAGCATCACCACCCCACTGACCGACCCCCCCGGCTCAGCATCACCCCCCCCACACACAAATCCACCCTCCCCGGCGAGCATCACCCCCCCCCACTGACCCACCCCCCCGGCTCAGCATCACCCCCCCACACACACACACAAATCCACCCTCCCCGGCGAGCATCACCCCCCCCACTGACCCACCCCCCCGGCTCAGCATCACCCCCCCACTGACCGACCCCCCGGCTCAGCATCACACCCCCACACACACACACAAATCCACCCTCCCCGGCGAGCATCACCCCCCCCCCACTGACCCACCCCCCCGGCTCAGCATCACCCCCCCACACACACACACAAATCCACCCTCCCCGGCGAGCATCACCCCCCCCACAGACCCGCCCCCCCGGCCAGCATCACCCGCCCCACTGACCGACCCCCCCGGCTCAGCATCACCCCCCACACACACACAAATCCACCCTCCCCGGCGAGCATCACCCCCCCCACAGACCCGCCCCCCGGCCAGTATCACCCCCCCACTGACCCACCCCCCAGCTCAGCATCACCCCCCCACCGACCCGCCCCCCCGGCCAGCATCACCCCCCCCACACACACACAAATCAACCCTCCCCGGCCAGCATCACCCCCCCACTGACCCGCCCCCCCGGCTCAGCATCCACCCCCACACACACACACAAATCCACCCTCCCCGGTGAGCATCACCCCCCCCCCACTGACCCCCCCCCCCCGGCTCAGCATCACCCCCCCACTGACCGACCCCCCGGCTCAGCCACCCCCCACACACACACACAAATCCAACCCTCCCCGGCGAGCATCACCCCCCCCCCACTGACCCACCCCCCCGGCTCAGCATCACCCCCCCACACACACACACAAATCCACCCTCCCCCGGCGAGCATCACCCCCCCCCACAGACCCGCCCCCCCGGCCAGCATCACCCCCCCCACTGACCGACCCCCCGGCTCAGCATCACCCCCCCCACACACACACAAATCCACCCTCCCCGGCGAGCATCACCCCCCCCCACAGACCCGCCCCCCCGGCCAGTATCACCCCCCACTGACCCACCCCCCCGGCTCAGCATCACCCCCCCACCGACCCGCCCCCCGGCCAGCATCACCCCCCCCACACACACACAAATCAACCCTCCCCGGCCAGCATCACCCCCCCACAGACCCGCCCCCCCGGCCAGCATCACCCCCCCCCCACCGACCCCCCCGGCTCAGCATCACCCCCCCACACACACACACAAATCCACCCTCCCCGGCGAGCATCACCCCCCCCCACAGACCCGCCCCCCCGGCCAGCATCACCCCCCCCCACCGACCGCCCCGGCTCAGCATCACCCCCCCACACACACACACAAATCCACCCTCCCCGGCGAGCATCACCCCCCCCCCACAGACCCGCCCCCCCGGCCAGTATCACCCCCCCACTGACCCACCCCCCGGCTCAGCATCACCCCCCGCACCGACCCGCCCCCCCGGCCAGCATCACCCCCCCCCCCCACACACACAAATCAACCCTCCCCAGCCAGCATCACCCCCCCACTGACCGACCCCCCCGGCTCAGCATCACCCCCCCCACACACACACAAATCCACCCTCCCCGGCGAGCATCACCCCCCCCACAGACCCGCCCCCCGGCCAGTATCACCCCCCCACTGACCCACCCCCCCGGCTCAGCATCACCCCCCCCACCGACCCGCCCCCCAGCCAGCATCACCCCCCCACACACACACACAAATCAACCCTCCCCGGCCAGCATCACCCCCCCACTGACCCGCCCCCCCGGCTCAGCATCACCCCCCACACACACACACAAATCCACCCTCCCCGGCGAGCATCACCCCCCCCACTGACCCCACCCCCCCGGCTCAGCATCACCCCCCCACTGACCGACCCCCCCGGCTCAGCATCACCCCCCACACACACACACAAATCCACCCTCCCCGGCGAGCATCACCCCCCCCCACTGACCCACCCCCCCCGGCTCAGCATCACCCCCCCACACACACACACAAATCCACCCTCCCCGGCGAGCATCACCCCCCCCCACTGACCCACCCCCCTGGCTCAGCATCACCCCCCCACTGACCGACCCCCCCCGGCTCAGCATCACCCCCCCCACACACACACAAATCCACCCTCCCCGGCGAGCATCACCCCCCCCCCACTGACCCACCCCCCGGCTCAGCATCACCCCCCCCCACACACACACAAATCCACCCTCCCCGGCGAGCATCACCCCCCCCACAGACCCGCCCCCCCGGCCAGCATCACCCCCCCCCACTGACCGACCCCCCCGGCTCAGCATCACCCCCCACACACACACACAAATCCACCCTCCCCGGCGAGCATCACCCCCCCCACAGACCCGTCCCCCCGGCCAGTATCACCCCCCCACTGACCCACCCCCCCGGCTCAGCATCACCCCCCCCACCGACCCACCCCCCCCGGCCAGCATCACCCCCCCCCCACACACACACAAATCAACCCTCCCCGGCCAGCATCACCCCCCCACTGACCCGCCCCCCGGCTCAGCATCACCCCCCCACTGACCGACCCCCCGGCTCAGCATCACCCCCCACACACACACAAATCAACCCTCCCCGGCCAGTATCACCCCCCCACTGACCCGCCCCCCGGCCAGCATCACCCCCCCACTGACCGACCCCCCCGGCTCAGCATCACCGCCCCACACACACAAATCAACCCTCCCCGGCCAGCATCACCCCCCCCACAGACCCGCCCCCCCGGCCAGCATCACCCCCCCACTGACCCGCCCCCCCGGCCAGCATCACCCCCCCACACACACACACACAAATCAATCCTCCCCGGCCAGCATCACCCCCCCACTGACCCGCCCCCCCGGCCAGTATCACCCCCCCACTGACCGACCCCCCCGGCTCAGCATCACCCCCCCCACACACACAAATCAACCCTCCCCGGCGAGCATCACCCCCCCCCACTGACCCACCCCCCCGGCTCAGCATCACCCCCCCACTGACCCGCCCCCCCGGCCAGCATCACCCCCCCACTGACCGACCCCCCCGGCTCAGCATCACCCCCCCCACACACACAAATCAACCCTCCCCGGCGAGCATCAACCCCCCCCACTGACCCGCCCCCCCGGCCAGCATCACCCCCCCCACACACACACAAATCCACCCTCCCCCGGCGAGCATCACCCCCCCCGGCCCCCCCTCCCCGGCCAGCATCACCCCCCCACAGACCCGCCCCCCTGGCCAGCATCACCCCCCCACTGACCCACCCCCCCGGCTCAGGCATCACCCCCCCACACACACACAAATCCACCCTCCCCCGGCCAGCATCACCCCCCCACAGACCCGCCCCCCTGGCCAGCATCACCCCCCCCCACCAACCCGCCCCCCCGGCCAACGTCACCCCCCCACTGACCCCCCCCCCCGGCCAGCATCACCCCCCCACTGACCCGCCCCCCCGGCTCAGCATCACCCCCCACAAACACACACAAATCCACCCTCCCCGGCGAGCATCACCCCCCCCACCGACCCGCTCCCCCGGCCAGCATCACCCCCCCCCCCCACCGACCCGCTCCCCCGGCCAGCATCACCCCCCCCCCACCGACCCGCCCCCCCGGCCAGCATCACCCCCTCACAGACCCGCCCCCCCGGCCAGCATCACCCCCCCACTGACCCGCCCCCCCGGCCTGCCTCACCCCCTCAGTTCCCCATCTCACCCCTCTCAGCCCCCCCCAACCAGCTGCACCTCAGCCCTGCCCCCACCTTGGCCGGCCGGGCGCAGGGCCTGGGGGGGGCGCTCCCAGCCCCCCACACGTAGCAGAGCCCCTGCAGATACACGATCTCCTCACAGCGCTGCTGGAGCCGGGGGCCGCAGGCCTGGGGGAGAAGGGGGTCACCCGGGGGGGTCCCCCACTCCTGCACCCCTCCCCCCACAACACCCTCCCCATCCTGCCTCCCTCCCCCACTCCCGAGCTCCTCCCTCCCTCCACAACTCCTCCCCCTCCCCATCCTGCATCCCTCCCCCCACAACACCCTCCCCCTCCCCATCCTGCATCCCTCCCCCACTCCCGAGCTCCTCCCTCCCTCCACAACTCCCTCCCCCTCCCCATCCTGCATCCCTCCCTCCACAACACCTCCCCCTCCCCATCCTGCATCCCTCGCCCACTCCCGAGCTCCTCCCTCCCTCCACAACTCCCTCCCCTCCCCATCCTGCATCCCTCCCCCACTCCTGAGCTCCTCCCTCCCCCCACAACTCCCTCCCCCTCCCCATCCTGCACCCCTCCCCCACTCCTGAGCCCCTCCCTCCCCCCACAACTCCCTCCTCCTCCCCATCCTGTGCCCCTCCCCCCACAGTTGCCTCCCCCGCCACAGCACCCCGTCTCCTGAACTCACCTGCACCCCTCCCTCACCTCCCTTGGCCCCTCCCCCATCTCTCTCTGCCCTTCCCCCTCCACCCTGTGCCCCCCCCATGGCGGGATGGCCTCCTCTTCTCTTCCACCCCACAGCCCCTCCCCTCCTTAACCCCCCCCCCAGGACCGCCCTGCCTGATATCGGGGTCCGGGGGTGACTCACGATGATGCGGGACCCGGAGATCTCGTCGGAGGCGAGCGCCAGCCCCAGGGAGAGCCGGGGGAGTGTCTGGGTGGGGACGACAGAGAGAGCGTGAGAGAGAGATTCCCCCCCCCCCGCATCCCCAATATCTCACCTAGCCCCCTCCCCCGCCAGGCATCCCCAATATCCCACCTAGCCCCTCCCCCGCCCTCACAAGATATACTGGGGGCAGAGACCCCACCATGCGCTCCTCACTTACCGGGGGAGGGGGACGGGCTGACAGGTCCCCCCATGATAGGAGCAGCGATACAGGCCCCCGTCCCG
>JBAIAC010000338.1:0-58563 GCA_037349315.1 Chelydra serpentina
GGGGGTCTAGGCTCTGGGGGTGTCTGGGGCCCCTGGCTAGGGGTCTAGGCTCTGGGGGGGGTCTGGGGCCCCTGGCTGGAGTCTGGGCTCTGGGGGGGGGTCTGGGGCCCCTGGCTGGGGGTCTGGGCTCTGGGGGGGGAGTCTGGGGCCCCTGGCTAGGGGTCTGGTCTCTGGGGGGGGTCTGGGGCCCCTGGCTAGTTGTCTGGGCTCTGGGGGGGGTCTGGAGCCTCTGGCTGCGTGTCTGGGCTCTGGGGCTGTTTGGGGCCCCTGGCTGGGTGGTGTGGACTCTGGGGGGGGTGTCTGGGCCCCTGGGTGGAGTCTGGGCTCTGGGGGGGGTCTGGGGCCCCTGGCTAGGGGTCTGGGGCCCCTGGCTGGCGGTCTGGGCTCTGGGGGGGGTCTGGGGCCCCTGGCTGGAGTCTGGGCTCCGGGGGGGGTCTCGGGCCCCTGGCTTGGGGGCTGGGCTCTGGGGGGGGTCTGGGGCCCCTGGCTGGGGGGTGTGGGCTCTGGGGGGGGTCTGGGGCCCCTGGCTGGAGTCTGGGCTCTGGGGGGGTCTGGGGCCCCTGGCTGGAGTCTGGGCTCTGGGGGGGGTCTGGGGCCCCTGGCTGGAGTCTGGGCTCTGGGGGGGGTCAGGGGCCCCTGGCTGGAGTCTGGGCTCTGGGGGGGGGTCTGGGGCCCCTGGCTGGGGGCTCTGGGGGGCGGTCTGGGGCCCCTGGCTGGGGGGGCTGGGCTCTGGGGGGCGGGGTCTGGAGCCCCTGGCTGGGGGGGCTGGGCCCTGGGGGGCGGGGTCTGGGGCCCCTGGCTGGCGGGCTGGGCTCTGGGGGAGGGGGTCTGGGGCCCCTGGCTGGCGGGCTGGGCTCTGGGGGAGGGGGTCTGGGGCCCCTGGCTGGGGGTCTGGGCTCTGGGGGAGGGGGTCTGGGGCCCCTGGCTGGGGGTGTGGGCTCTGGGGAAGGGGGTCTGGGGCCCCTGGCTGGGGGTGTGGGCTCTGGGGGAGGGGGTCTGGGGCCCCTGGCTGGGGGTGTGGGCTCTGGGGGAGGGGGTCTGGGGCCCCTGGCTGGGGGGTGTGGGCTCTGGGGGAGGGGGTCTGGGGCCCCTGGCTGGGGGGTGTGGGCTCTGGGGAGGGGGTCTGGGGCCCCTGGCTGGGGGGTGTGGGCTCTGGGGGAGGGGGTCTGGGGCCCCTGGCTGGGGGGTGTGGGCTCTGGGGGAGGGGGTCTGGGGCCCCTGGCTGGGGGGTGTGGGCTCTGGGGGAGGGGGTCTGGGGCCCCTGGCTGGGGGGTGTGGGCTCTGGGGGAGGGGGTCTGGGGCCCCTGGCTGGGGGGTGTGGGCTCTGGGGGAGGGGGTCTGGGGCCCCTGGCTGGGGGGTGTGGGCTCTGGGGAGGGGGTCTGGGGCCCCTGGCTGGGGGGTGTGGGCTCTGGGGGAGGGGGTCTGGGGCCCCTGGCTGGGGGGTGTGGGCTCTGGGGGAGGGGGTCTGGGGCCCCTGGCTGGGGGGTGTGGGCTCTGGGGGAGGGGGTCTGGGGCCCCTGGCTGGGGGGTGTGGGCTCTGGGGGAGGGGGTCTGGGGCCCCTGGCTGGGGGGTGTGGGCTCTGGGGGAGGGGGTCTGGGGCCCCTGGCTGGGGGGTGTGGGCTCTGGGGGAGGGGGTCTGGGGCCCCTGGCTGGGGGGTGTGGGCTCTGGGGGAGGGGGTCTGGGGCCCTGGCTGGGGGTGTGGGCTCTGGGGGAGGGGGTCTGGGGCCCCTGGCTGGGGGGTGTGGGCTCTGCGGGAGGGGGTCTGGGGCCCCTGGCTGGGGGGTGTGGGCTCTGGGGGAGGGGGTCTGGGGCCCTGGCTGGGGGGTGTGGGCTCTGGGGGAGGGGGTCTGGGGCCCCTGGCTGGGGGGTGTGGGCTCTGGGGGAGGGGGTCTGGGGCCCCTGGCTGGGGGGTGTGGGCTCTGGGGGAGGGGGTCTGGGGCCCCTGGCTGGGGGGTGTGGGCTCTGGGGGAGGGGGTCTGGGGCCCCTGGCTGGGGGGTGTGGGCTCTGGGGGAGGGGGTCTGGGGCCCCTGGCTGGGGGGTGTGGGCTCTGGGGGAGGGGGTCTGGGGCCCCTGGCTGGGGGGTGTGGGCTCTGGGGAGGGGGTCTGGGGCCCCTGGCTGGGGGTGTGGGCTCTGGGGGAGGGGGTCTGGGGCCCCTGGCTGGGGGGTGTGGGCTCTGGGGGAGGGGGTCTGGGGCCCCTGGCTGGGGGGTGTGGGCTCTGGGGGAGGGGGTCTGGGGCCCCTGGCTGGGGGGTGTGGGCTCTGGGGGAGGGGGCCTGGGGCCCCTGGCTGGGGGGCTGGGGGCTGGGGCCCCTGGCTGGGGGGCTGGGGGCTGGGGCCCTGGCTCGGGGTCTGGGGCCCCTGGCTCGGGGTCTGGAGTCTGGGGCCCCTGGCTCGGGGTCTGGGGCCCCTGGCTCGGGGTCTGGAGTCTGGGGCCCCTGGCTCGGAGTCTGGGGGAGGGTCTGGGGCCCCTGGCTCGGGGTCTGGGCTCTGGGGGTGGTCTGGGGACCCTGGCTTGGGCTCTGGGCTCTGGGGGGGGTCTGGGGCCCCTGGATGGGGGGTCTGGGCTCTGAGGGGGGGGTCTGGGGCCCCTGGCTCGGGGTCTGGGGCCCCTGGCTCGGGGTCTGGGCTCTGGGGGGGGGGTCTGGGGCCCCTGGCTGGGGCTCTGGGCTCTGGGGGGGGTCTGGGCTCCCTGGCTAGGGGTCTGGGCTCTGGGGGGGGTCTGGGGCCCCTGGCTGCGTGTCTGGGCTCTGGGGCTGTTTGGGGCCCCTGGCTGGGGGGTGTGGGCTCTGGGGGGGGTCTGGGGCCCCTGGCTGGAGTCTGGGCTCTGGGGGGGGGGGTCTGGTGCCCCTGGCTGGGGGGCTGGGCTCTGGGGGGCGGGGTCTGGGCTCTGGGGGGGGGTCTGGGGCCCCTGGCTGGCGGTCTGGGCTCTGGGGGGGGGTCTGGGGCCCCTGGCTGGTGGGCTGGGCTCTGGGGGGGGGTATGGGGCCCCTGGCTGGAGTCTGGGCTCTGGGGGGGGTCTGGGGCCCCTGGCTGGGTGTCTGGGCTCTGGGGGGGGTCTGGGCTCCCTGGCTAGGGGTCTGGGCTGTGGGGGGGGTCTGGGCTCCCTGGCTAGGGGTCTGGGCTCTGGGGGGGCGTCTGGGCTCCCTGGCTAGGGGTCTGGGCTCTGGGGGGGGTCTGGGGCCCCTGGGTGCGGGTCTGGGCTCTGGGGCGGTTTGGGGCCCCTGGCTGGGGGGTGTGGGCGCTGGGGGGGGGTCTGGGGCCCCTGGCTGGAGTCTGGGCGCTGGGGGGGGGGTCTGGGGCCCCTGGCTGGGGGTCTGGGCTCTGGGGGGGGGTCTGGGGCCCCTGGCTGGGGGTCTGGGCTCTGGGGGGGGGGTCTGGGGCCCCTGGCTGGCAGTCTGGGCTCTGGGGGGGGGTCTGGGGCCCCTGGCTGGAGGGCTGGGCTCTGGGGGGGGGGGGCTGGGGCCCCTGGCTGGAGGGCTGGGCTCTGGGGGGGTCTGGGCTCCCTGGCTAGGGGTCTGGGCTCTGGGTGGGGGCTGGGCTCCCTGGCTAGGGGTCTGGGCTCTGGGGGGGGTTTGGCTCCCTGGCTAGGGGTCTGGGCTCTGGGGGGGCGTCTGGGCTCCCTGGCTGGGGGTCTGGGCTCTGGGGGGGGGTCTGGGGCCCCTGGCTGGGGGGCTGGGCTCTGGGGGGGGGGTCTGGGGCCCCTGGCGGGGGGTCTGGGCTCTGGGGGGGGGTCTTGGGGCCCCTGGCTGGGGGTCTGGGCTCTGGGGGGGGGTCTGGGGGCTCCTGGCTGGGGGGCTGGGCTCTGGGGGGGGGGTCTGGGGCCCCTGGCTGGGGGGCTGGCTCTGGGGGGGGGTCTGGGGCCCCTGGCTAGGGAGGGTTGTGGGCTCTGGGGGGATCTGGGGCCCCTTGCTGCGGGTCTGGGCTCTGGGGGGGGGTCTGGGGCCCCTGGCTGGAGTCTGGGCTCTGGGGGGGGTCTGGGGCCCCTGGCTGGGGGGCTGGGCTCTGGGGGGGTGTCTGGGGCCCCTGGCTAGGGGTGTGGGCTCTGGGGGGGTGTCTGGGGCCCCTGGCTGCGGGTCTGGGCTCTGGGGGGGGGTCTGGGGCCCCTGGCTGGAGTCTGGGCTCTGGGGGGGGTCTGGGGCCCCTGACTGGGGGGCTGGGCTCTGGGGAGGGGTCTGGGGCCCCTGGCTGGAGTCTGGGCTCTGGGCGGCGGGTCTGGGGCCCCTGGCTGGAGTCTGGGCTCTGGGGGGGGTCTGCGGCCCCTGGCTGGGGGGCTAGGCTCTGGGGGGGTCTGGGGCCCCTGGCTACGGGTCTGGGCTCTGGGGGGGGTCTGGGCTCCCTGGCTAGGGGTCTGGGCCTTGGGGGGGGGTCTGGGGCCCCTGGCTGCGGGTCTGGGCTCTGGGGCGTTTTGGGGCCCCTGGCTGGGGGGTTTGGGCTCTGGGGGGGGTCTGGGGACCCTGGCTGGCGGTCTGGGCTCTGGGGGGGGTCTGGGGACCCTGGCTGGCGGTCTGGGCTCTGGGGGGGGTCTGGGGCCCTGGCTGGGGGGCTGGGCTCTGGGGGGGGTCTGGGGCCCCTGGCTGGGCTCTGGGGGGGGTCTGGGGCCCCTGGCTGGGGGTCTAGGCTCTGGGGGTGTCTGGGGCCCCTGGCTAGGGGTCTAGGCTCTGGGGGGGTCTGGGGCCCCTGGCTGGAGTCTGGGCTCTGGGGGGGGGAGTCTGGGGCCCCTGGCTAGGGGTCTGGTCTCTGGGGGGGGTCTGGGGCCCCTGGCTAGTTGTCTGGGCTCTGGGGGGGGTCTGGAGCCTCTGGCTGCGTGTCTGGGCTCTGGGGCTGTTTGGGGCCCCTGGCTGGGTGGTGTGGACTCTGGGGGGGGTGTCTGGGGCCCCTGGGTGGAGTCTGGGCTCTGGGGGGGTCTGGGGCCCCTGGCTAGGGGTCTGGGGCCCCTGGCTGGCGGTCTGGGCTCTGGGGGGGGGTCTGGGGCCCCTGGCTGGAGTCTGGGCTCCGGGGGGGTCTCGGGCCCCTGGCTTGGGGGCTGGGCTCTGGGGGGGGTCTGGGGCCCCTGGCTGGGGGGTGTGGGCTCTGGGGGGGGTCTGGGGCCCCTGGCTGGAGTCTGGGCTCTGGGGGGGGTCTGGGGCCCCTGGCTGGAGTCTGGGCTCTGGGGGGGGTCTGGGGCCCCTGGCTGGAGTCTGGGCTCTGGGGGGGGTCAGGGGCCCCTGGCTGGAGTCTGGGCTCTGGGGGGGGTCTGGGGCCCTGGCTGGGGGCTCTGGGGGGCGGTCTGGGGCCCCTGGCTGGGGGGCTGGGCTCTGGGGGGCGGGGTCTGGAGCCCCTGGCTGGGGGGGCTGGGCCCTGGGGGGCGGGGTCTGGGGCCCCTGGCTGGCGGGCTGGGCTCTGGGGGAGGGGGTCTGGGGCCCTGGCTGGCGGGCTGGGCTCTGGGGGAGGGGGTCTGGGGCCCCTGGCTGGGGGTCTGGGCTCTGGGGGAGGGGGTCTGGGGCCCCTGGCTGGGGTGTGGGCTCTGGGGAAGGGGGTCTGGGGCCCTGGCTGGGGGTGTGGGCTCTGGGGGAGGGGGTCTGGGGCCCCTGGCTGGGGGTGTGGGCTCTGGGGGAGGGGGTCTGGGGCCCCTGGCTGGGGGTGTGGGCTCTGGGGGAGGGGTCTGGGGCCCCTGGCTGGGGGTGTGGGCTCTGGGGGAGGGGGTCTGGGGCCCCTGGCTGGGGGGTGTGGGCTCTGGGGGAGGGGGTCTGGGGCCCCTGGCTGGGGGGTGTGGGCTCTGGGGGAGGGGGTCTGGGGCCCCTGGCTGGGGGGTGTGGGCTCTGGGGGAGGGGGTCTGGGGCCCCTGGCTGGGGGGTGTGGGCTCTGGGGGAGGGGGTCTGGGGCCCCTGGCTGGGGGGTGTGGGCTCTGGGGGAGGGGGTCTGGGCCCCTGGCTGGGGGGTGTGGGCTCTGGGGGAGGGGGTCTGGGGCCCCTGGCTGGGGGGTGTGGGCTCTGGGGGAGGGGGTCTGGGGCCCCTGGCTGGGGGGTGTGGGCTCTGGGGGAGGGGGTCTGGGGCCCCTGGCTGGGGGGTGTGGGCTCTGGGGGAGGGGGTCTGGGGCCCCTGGCTGGGGGGTGTGGGCTCTGGGGGAGGGGGTCTGGGGCCCCTGGCTGGGGGGTGTGGGCTCTGGGGGAGGGGGTCTGGGGCCCCTGGCTGGGGGGTGTGGGCTCTGGGGGAGGGGGTCTGGGGCCCCTGGCTGGGGGGTGTGGGCTCTGGGGGAGGGGGTCTGGGGCCCCTGGCTGGGGGGTGTGGGCTCTGCGGGAGGGGGTCTGGGGCCCCTGGCTGGGGGGTGTGGGCTCTGGGGGAGGGGGTCTGGGGCCCCTGGCTGGGGGGTGTGGGCTCTGGGGGAGGGGGTCTGGGGCCCCTGGCTGGGGGGTGTGGGCTCTGGGGGGAGGGGGTCTGGGGCCCCTGGCTGGGGGGTGTGGGCTCTGGGGGAGGGGGTCTGGGGCCCCTGGCTGGGGGGTGTGGGCTCTGGGGGAGGGGGTCTGGGGCCCCTGGCTGGGGGGTGTGGGCTCTGGGGGAGGGGGTCTGGGCCCCTGGCTGGGGGGTGTGGGCTCTGGGGGAGGGGGTCTGGGGCCCCTGGCTGGGGGGTGTGGGCTCTGGGGGAGGGGGTCTGGGGCCCCTGGCTGGGGGGTGTGGGCTGGCTCTGGGGAGGGGGTCTGGGGCCCCTGGCTGGGGGGTGTGGGCTCTGGGGGAGGGGGTCTGGGGCCCCTGGCTGGGGGCTGGGGGCTGGGGCCCCTGGCTGGGGGGCTGGGGGCTGGGGCCCCTGGCTCGGGGTCTGGGGCCCCTGGCTCGGGGTCTGGAGTCTGGGGCCCCTGGCTCGGGGTCTGGGGCCCCTGGCTCGGGGTCTGGAGTCTGGGGCCCCTGGCTCGGAGTCTGGGGAGGGTCTGGGGCCCCTGGCTCGGGGTCTGGGCTCTGGGGGTGGTCTGGGGACCCTGGCTTGGGCTCTGGGCTCTGGGGGGGGTCTGGGGCCCCTGGATGGGGGGTCTGGGCTCTGAGGGGGGGGTCTGGGGCCCCTGGCTCGGGGTCTGGGGCCCCTGGCTCGGGGTCTGGGCTCTGGGGGGGGGTCTGGGGCCCCTGGCTGGGGCTCTGGGCTCTGGGGGGGGTCTGGGCTCCCTGGCTAGGGGTCTGGGCTCTGGGGGGGGTCTGGGGCCCCTGGCTGGGGGTGTGGGCTCTGGGGGGGGTCTGGGGCCCCTGGCTGGAGTCTGGGCTCTGGGGGGGGTCTGGGGCCCCTGGCTGGAGTCTGGGCTCTGGGGGGGTCAGGGGCCCCTGGCTGGAGTCTGGGCTCTGGGGGGGGTCTGGGGCCCCTGGCTGGGGGCTCTGGGGGGCGGTCTGGGGCCCCTGGCTGGGGGGCTGGGCTCTGGGGGGCGGGGTCTGGGGCCCCTGGCTGGGGGGCGGGGTCTGGGCCCCTGGCTGGGGGGCTGGGCTCTGGGGGGTGGGGTCTGGGGCCCCTGGCTGGGGGGGCTGGGCTCTGGGGGGTGGGGTCTGGGGCCCCTGGCTGGGGGGCTGGGCTCTGGGGGGTGGGGTCTGGGGCCCCTGGCTGGGGGGCTGGGGTCTGGGGGGCGGGGTCTGGGGCCCCTGGCTGGCGGTCTGGGCTCTGGGGGGGGGTCTGGGGCCCCTGGCTGGCGGTCTGGGCTCTGGGGGAGGGGGTCTGGGGCCCCTGGCTGGCGGTCTGGTCTCTGGGGGAGGGGGTCTGGGGCCCCTGGCTGGCGGTCTGGGGGAGGGGGTCTGGGGCCCTGGCTGGCGGTCTGGGCTCTGGAGGAGGGGTCTGGGGCCCCTGGCTGGCGGTCTGGGCTCTGGGGGAGGGGGTCTGGGGCCCCTAGCTGGCGGTCTGGGCTCTGGGGGAGGGGGTCTGGGGCCCCTGGCTGGCGGTCTGGGCTCTGGGGGAGGGGTCTGGGGCCCCTGGCTGGGGGGCTGGGCTCTGGGGGGGGTCTGGGGCCCCTGGCTGGGGGCTGGGCTCTGGGGCCCCTGGCTGGGGGGCTGGGCTCTGGGGGGGGTCTGGGGCCCCTGGCTGGAGTCTGGGCTCTGGGGGGGGTCTGGGGCCCCTGGCTGGAGTCTGGGCTCTGGGGGGGGTTCTGGGGCCCCTGGCTGGGGGTCTGGGGCCCCTGGCTGGGGTCTGGGGCCCCTGGCTGGCGGTCTGGGCTCTGGGGGGGTCTGGTGCCCCTGGCTGGGGGTCTGGGCTCTGGGGGGGGTCTGGTGCCCTGGCTGGGGTCTGGGCTGGGGGGGCTGGTGGGGCTCTGGCCCCGGCTGCTCTACTGGGGTCTGGGCTCTGGGGGGGGTCTGGGGGGGTCTGGGGCCCTGGCTGGGGGGCTGGGCTCTGGGGCTGTCTGGGGCTCCTGGCTGGAGTCTGGGTTCTGGGGGGGGTCTGCGGACCCTGGCTTGGGTTCTGGGCTCTGGCGGGGGTCTGGGCTCCCTGGCTAGGGGTCTGGGCTCTGGCGGGGTCTTGGCTCCCTGGCTAGGGGTCTGGGCTCTGGGGGGGGTCTGGGGCCCCTGGCTAGGGGTCTGGGCTCTGGGGGGGGTCTGGGCTCCCTGGCTAGGGGTCTGGGCTCTGGGGGGTGGGTCTGGGGCCCCTGGCTGCGTGTCTGGGCTCTGGGGCGGTTTGGGGCCCCTGGCTGGGGGGTGTGGGCTCTGGGGGGGGTCTGGGGCCCCTGGCTGGAGTCTGGGCTCTGGGGGGGGGTCTGGTGCCCCTGGCTGGGGGCTGGGCTCTGGGGGGCGGGTCTGGGCTCTGGGGGGGGGTCTGGGGCCCCTGGCTGGCGGTCTGGGCTCTGGGGGGGGGTCTGGGGCCCCTGGCTGGTGGGCTGGGCTCTGGGGGGGGGTCTGGGGCCCCTGGCTGGAGTCTGGGCTCTGGTGGGGGTCTGGGGCCCCTGGCTGGGTGTCTGGGCTCTGGGGGGGGTCTGGGCTCCCTGGCTAGGGGTCTGGGCTGTGGGGGGGGGGTCTGGGCTCCCTGGCTAGGGGTCTGGGCTCTGGGGGGGCGTCTGGGCTCCCTGTCTAGGGTCTGGGCTCTGGGGGGGGTCTGGGGCCCCTGGGTGCGGGTCTGGGCTCTGGGGCGGTTTGGGGCCCCTGGCTGGGGGGTGTGGGCGCTGGGGGGGGTCTGGGGCCCCTGGCTGGAGTCTGGGCGCTGGGGGGGGGGTCTGGGGCCCTGGCTGGGGGTCTGGGCGCTGGGGGGGGTCTGGGGCTCCTGGCTGGGGGTCTGGGCTCTGGGGGGGGGGGTCTGGGGCCCCTGGCTGGCGGTCTGGGCTCTGGGGGGGGGTCTGGGGCCCCTGGCTGGAGGGCTGGGCTCTGGGGGGGGCCTGGGGGCCCCTGGCTGGAGGGCTGGGCTCTGGGGGGCGTCTGGGCGCTCCCTGGCTAGGGGTCTGGGCTCTGGGGGGGGGCTGGGCTCCCTGGCTAGGGGTCTGGGCTCTGGGGGGGGTTTGGGCTCCCTGGCTAGGGGCTGGGCTCTGGGGCTGGGGGGGGTCTGGGCTCCCTGGCTAGGGGTCTGGGCTCTGGGGGGGTCTGGGGCCCCTGGGCGCGGGTCTGGGCTCTGGGCAGTTTGGGGCCCCTGGCTGGGGGTCTGGGCTCTGGGGGGGGTCTGGGGCCCCTGGCTGGGGGGCTGGCTCTGGGGGGGGGGTCTGGGGCCCCTGGCGGGGGGGTCTGGGCTCTGGGGGGGGGGTCTGGGGCTCCTGGCTGGGGGGCTGGGCTCTGGGGGGGGTCTGGGGCCCCTGGCTGGGGGGCTGGGCTCTGGGGGGGGTCTGGGACCCCTGGCTCGGGGGCTGGGCTCTGGGGGGGGTCTGGGGCCCCTGGCTAGGGGTGTGGGCTCTGGGGGGGATCTGGGGCCCCTTGCTGCGGGTCTGGGGCCCCTGGCTGGAGTCTGGGCTCTGGGGGGGGTCTGGGGCCCCTGGCTGGAGGGCTGGGCTCTGGGGGGGTGTCTGGGGCCCTGGCTAGGGGTGTGGGCTCTGGGGGGTGTCTGGGGCCCCTGGCTGCGGGTCTGGGCTCTGGGGGGGGGTCTGGGGCCCCTGGCTGGAGTCTGGGCTCTGGGGGGGGTCTGGGGCCCTGACTGGGGGGCTGGGCTCTGGGGAGGGGTCTGGGCCCCTGGCTGGAGTCTGGGCTCTGGGCGGCGGGTCTGGGGCCCCTGGCTGGAGTCTGGGCTCTGGGGGGGTCTGCGGCCCCTGGCTGGGGGGCTAGGCTCTGGGGGGGTCTGGGGCCCCTGGCTACGGGTCTGGGCTCTGGGGGGGGTCTGGGCTCCCTGGCTAGGGGTCTGGGCCTTGGGGGTGGGTCTGGGGCCCCTGGCTGCGGGTCTGGGCTCTGGGGCGTTTTGGGGCCCCTGGCTGGGGGGTTTGGGCTCTGGGGGGGTCTGGGGACCCTGGCTGGCGGTCTGGGCTCTGGGGGGGGGTCTGGGGACCCTGGCTGGCGGTCTGGGCTCTGGGGGGGGTCTGGGGCCCCTGGCTGGGCTCTGGGGGGGTCTGGGGCCCCTGGCTGGGCTCTGGGGGGGGTCTGGGGCCCCTGGCTGGGCTCTGGGGGTGTCTGGGGCCCTGGCTGGGGGTCTAGGCTCTGGGGGGGGTCTGGGGCCCCTGGCTGGAGTCTGGGCTCTGGGGGGGGTCTGGGCCCCTGGCTGGGGTCTGGGCTCTGGGGGGGGGGTCTGGGGCCCCTGGCTAGGGGTCTGGTCTCTGGGGGGGGGTCTGGGGCCCCTGGCTAGTTGTCTGGGCTCTGGGGGGGGTCTGGAGCCTCTGGCTGCGTGTCTGGGCTCTGGGGCTGTTTGGGGCCCCTGGCTGGGGGGTGTGGACTCTGGGGGGGGGTCTGGGACCCCTGGGTGGAGTCTGGGCTCTGGGGGGGTCTGGGGCCCCTGGCTAGGGGTCTGGGCTCTGGGGGGGGGTCTGGGGCCCCTGGCTGGCGGTCTGGGCTCTGGGGGGGGGTCTGGGGCCCCTGGCTGGAGTCTGGGCTCCGGGGGGGTCTCGGGCCCCTGGCTTGGGGGCTGGGCTCTGGGGGGGGTCTGGGGCCCCTTGCTGGAGTCTGGGCTCTGGGGGGGGTCTGGGGCCCCTGGCTGGGGGTCTAGGCTCTGGGGGGGGTCTGGGGCCCCTGGCTGGGGGGCTGGGCTCTGGGGGGGGTTTGGGTCCCCTGGCTGGAGTCTGGGCTCTGGGGGGGGTCTGGGGCCCCTGGCTGGGGGGCTGGGCTCTGGGGGGGTCTAGGCTCTGGGGGGGGGCTGGGGCCCCTGGCTGGGGGGCTGGGCTCTTGGGGGGGTCTGGGCTCCCTGGCTAGGGGTGGGGGGTCTGGGCTCCCTGGCTAGGGGTCTGGGCTCTGGGGGGGCCCCTGGCTGCGGGTCTGGGGCTCTGGGGGGGGTCTGGGGCCCCTGGCTGGGGGTCTGGGCTCTGGGGGGGTCTGGGGCCCCTGGCTGGGGGTCTGGGCTCTGGGGGGGGTCTGGGCCCCTGGCTGGGGGTCTGGGCTCTGGGGGGGGTTTGGGGGCCCCTGGCTGGGGGCTGGGAATGTGACATCACCAATTTTGCTTTTCTCCCCTCTGGAAAACTGCGGAAACGTCCGGTTCCATTGGGAAAATTCATCCCACGAGTCCTTGTCCTAGATCTGGGGGTGCGGGAGGGGGAAGGGGGTTCGCTCTGCCCACACCGGTCTCTCCCACAGCGCTCTGGACTCTGTCTTTTCCTGAAATCTGGTGTCACGGACACCACTGTTAATCCAGAGTCACTGCCGGGACAGACGAGGAGTGACTCCAGATCGACAGTGGGGCAAATGAGATCAGCAATTCCCCCTGTGAGGAGGGGCTCTCATTAGCTGCTCCCCCCAGAGAGCTCAAGGAGGGAAGGCTGCTCCAACGCCCTGTCCGTCTCTGCTCAGGATATTGGGGTTCAGCTTCCTGGGTCAGACGCTGCAGCCTCCATCGTGATCTGGGCGACCAGGCTTAGCAGCTGCTGCTCCCCCAGCGGGGTCTGTGCTGGGAAGTGACCTTAATTAAACCTTCTTCTCTGCCCGGCCCAGGTGATGACTTTCTCCAGCTGGCACCAGCCCCCTCGGGCAGCCCTGAGCCCTGTTCATACTAAATTCTGAGCCAGAGATTCCAGGTCACTAGAAGAAATGAGGGGGAAATGCTGGGGTCTGGCCTTAAAATGACTCTACTCAAACAGACCCTCCCCCCTCATTTCTCGTCCCATTGGCAATTGCAGGAGCAAATCCAGCCTTGGGGGAGCAAACAACCCAGGAATGGGACTTTCCTACCAGACGGGCAGGGAGAGGGTACAGGGAAAAGGAGAAAGAGAGACTGAAAGGAGCCATGGGAGAGAAGAGTTTTGAGAGCGATTTCCAGATCTCTAATCTGCCCAGACAGATGTATTACTGCACCCTAGGTAAAATCATTTTCCTGTGGCAAAGATGAGGATCAAACAGAGGAAAACCCAGTTCCTGACTCCATATCCCTCCTACTGGGGTGTGGCTGCCGTGGGGTCAGTGTCCAAGGGAATCCCCCACAGTAAATACTTTGGCTCTGCTTTTTTCTAGCATTGTGTTCAGATGCTTTGTTACAGAATGGGGGGAGGGAGAAAAGAGGTCAAAAATGTCTCTGTGGGTTTAGCCTGGCAGGAGGGGCCAGGTCTCCACTGTAATAAAGAGATCGAGCATTTTCTCAGCATGGCAGACTCTAGGGTGTCTGTCTGCAGGGAAAACGCCTGGGGCACTCGTGCTGTGAAATTAACTAAAGCCTGTTCTGAAACCTCCACAACTGCCCTTCTCACCCTGCCAGGCTGCAGAATAATGTCCGTGTTTTGCTCCAGTTCATCCCGTCCTCCCATGGGACAGGGGAGAGACATGGCTGCAGAGGAGCCGGTTCAGGTAGGGATTATCGGGGGTTGCTGGTGGGTTCCTGCGGGAGGAAGAGGGACAGCAAATACACCGGAGATGGGAACGTTTGCACTGTCTGGTTTGGAGGTTGGAGCTAGGATGACCAGACAGCAAGTGTGAAAAATTTGAGAGGGAAGTGGCACAAGGATGCAAATAGTGCACACACACACGCACACTAGGGTGACCAGACAACAAATGTGAAAAATTGGGACGGGGGTGGGGGGTAATAGGAGCCTATATAAGAAAAAGACCCCAAAATCAGGACTGTCCCTATAAAATCGGGACATCTGGTCACCCTAGTTGGGGCGGGACAGGAAATTCACAGGCTGGAGACTGGGAGGAGGCCTGGGTGGGGCAAACCTGCTGGGAGATGTTTAATAAGTGGCCTAGGTTCTAGCAACGGACCCATGAGGTTGGAAGGTGGAAATGCCCTAATTTGTGGAACAGGAAACAACCCACCTAGGTGGGGCTGGGAAAATGGAGCAGATCCCAGTGCTGGAGCCTGACCTGAGTAACCAGCGGCTGCTCTGAGATCTAGATCTAGGGGGGCACCTACCAATGAGGCTTAAGGAGGGTTCTTAAGCTTTTTCTGTCTGAGCCCCCTCAACACGCTATAACCCCCCACGGCCCTGCATCGGCATGTTTCTCTGCATATACAAGCCAGGGCTGGCATTAGGGGGTGGTAACCAGGGCAAGTGTCTGGGGCCCCATGTGACAGGCCCCCCCACAAAGGTAATTGCTCATAGTTTGGCTTCAGCCCCTGGGAGCAGGGCTCAGGACCCAGCCTTCAGCCCCATGCAGGGAGGTTTCATCTTTCTGCCTCAGGCCCAAGCGAGTCTAACACTGGCCCTGCTTGGAGGACCCCCTGAAACCTGCTTACAGCTCCCCAGAGGTCCAGGGACTCCTGCCTTAGGGGATATGCCCCTCCCCCCATATCCAGCTCCAGGGCTGGCCTTGGAGAAAATGGCACCCTGGGCAAACTTATATTTTGGTGCCCCCCCCCATCACCCCTGGCCCTCATGAGCTCCCCACCATCCCCTCCAGGCCCCGATGCCTCCCTCCGGTGCTTACTTTGTATTGAAAGAGCGGCCGGAGCTCAGCCCCAGCACAAATTAAGCCCTGGCAGGGCGGCCTGATAGCAGTGGCTGCTGACCAAGTGCCCAGCTCTGAAGGCAAAGCCACCGCCAGCAGCAGCGCAGAGGTAAGGGTGGCCTGGTATTTGGTGTACTGTGCAGCCTTTTCTTTTATTGAAAGTGCATGTTGTAATGTGGTATTACACCGCCCTGGGTCCGCCTCTGCTGGCTACAGTTCCAAACTTAACAGAGTGAAAGTCACCTCGGCTACTCGCTTCACATGTATCGTCCAGGAACACACACAGACCAAGGGCAGTGACCACACAGACATTCACACGTACAAGGTCTAGTCTGTTTGACCCATTTTATGAAAGTTACAATGAAAGTTCTGAATCCCCAAGCATAGAGAAATTCTATAAAGCCCTATGCAAAAGTTACAAATCTAGTTCTACTCCCATCCTTAACAAGAGTGGTAGGGTCTGATGAGTCTCTCATGGCTTGATCATCAGTAGAGGGATGATTCCTGCTGGAGTATTCCATAGAGAGCTTAATTTTCCCGCTCTGGGCACCCCCTTTTTAGAATGTGGGTCTGATTAGACCTCATTAGCATTGACGCACATTTGGAAACAGAGGTTCCTTTACAGAATGTTTTAAATGTAAAATGAATCTTCCAGCTAATTAGACGGGAAGTCCCAAGAAGTAATAACAATAATTGAAGTGTCTCTTGTGGGGTGAGTGTGTGTGTTGGGAGAGTGTGAAAGAGACACATTGTGTGTGAGAGATACAGTGTGTGTGTGTGGCGGGGAGGAGTGTGAGACACAGCACACTGTCACTTTACGCACAGCAGCACTCACTAGTCTGAAGGCTCGTTCAACCAGCAGCAGCGGCCAGCAGCTCCCACTCCTGACCCAGAGGCAGCAGCGCAGACTCTTGTCCCCCCACCCCTCAGCTCAGCAGAGACTGGGTACAGGGGCAGGAGGATGGGCCCACCCCGACATCAGCAACACCCCCTGCACAGCACACAGGTGGCTCCTGGGAGCAGCTTGGCCAGGGGCAGCTCCCAGTGGGGGGAGGGGGCAGGGCTACAGGAGCAGTGGGGAGAGGAGAGACAGGACACCCCTGCTAGAGGCACCCCCTCAGCAATGTCCCCCTGGACCGTCGCCTAGTCCGCCCACCACCAAGGCTGGCCCTGTCCAGCTCCTCACAATGAGAACAGTGTTGAGCTTTCTCCCAGCGAGCTCTCCCTTCACTCTGCTCGGGCCTCCATCTCCCATATCAGTCTCACGCTAGTAGGTGTGTGATGGATCTGCTGGGAGAGACAAGGGGCTCTCTCTTCGTCCCCTCCCCCTGGTGTTTTCTGGATGCTCTGAGTGGGGTGGGGGTGGGACTCCTGAGTGTGAGCCACCCAGAGCTTCCCTTTGATTGGCTCCTCTCCTCCACGAATAGTGGGGCTGTGAGTGGGGCAGCAGGTACTGAGTGTTGGACTCTTGCTCTTTCAGGGGCCGGTGACCTTCGAGGAGGTGGCTGTGTATTTCACCAGGGAAGAGGGGGCTCTGCTGGACCCCGCTCAGAGAGCCCTCTACAGAGCCGTCATGCAGGAGAACTATGGGAATGTGACCTCACTGGGTAAGGATTCCCGTCCCCTCGGTTCTTGGAAGGGGAAGAGAAGAGAGAAGGTTCACAACACCCCACAATGCAACCTTAACTCTGCCCTGTTTCAGCATCACCCTGACGTGCCAGTGACACACACACTAGCGCTCGGCTCTCCCCTGCCACAGAACAAGGTGGGAACCAAGCCCAGGAGCAGCACAGCGCAGAGGCCAACATCTGCTCTGTGCTAAGGCAAAACTTGGATCTATGTCCCGTGTAGGGAACAGACGCGTCCGGCACCTGGCCGGCACTGAAACCCTGACTCCACACAGACCGGCTCAGACTAGCAACATGACAACTCCCTTTTCCTCACCCCGAGGAGTCCTTCGGAATCATTCCCTTCACTGAGCCCTCGCTGAATCCCGGAGACAACTAGCGCATATGCCACCAGACTGCTGACAATCTCTGTGACAAGTACACACCCTTGTGCACCTTCACCGATACAACCTACAACACTCAGCACGGAAATGAGGGATACTTGGTCCCCCAAGTTCCACACGCACCTCTCTTCATATCCCAGTCCCAGCTCTGCCAAGCTGCTCCAAGGAATCCATCCAGCATCGAATTCTAGCTGCCGATGACACAGCGCACACAGCTGGAGGGTATGCAGAGAAATGCTGGTATTCCGATCTGTGGAACACAACACAAACAGTAGCACGTTCTTAGACCTTCTTTATATCTGGGATAGATTTATAGGTTTTTATCCCAGAAAGGACTATTGGGTCATCTAGTCTGACCTCTTGTATAACACAGGCCACAGAATTTCATCCAGTTACTGCCGTATTGAGCTGTAAACCTTGTGTTTGACTAAGTCATGTTTCAGAAAGTCATCCAGTCTTGACTCAAAGACGTCCTGAGATGGAGAATCTGCTGCTTCTCTCGGTAGTTTGTTAACCTTTGCTTCCGCCTTACTGAGCCATTTCCAGTGCTAGTGCCAACTCCAGGGCTAGGGAAGAGGCAGAGGCAAGGTTATGTTGCAGGCGTGGCAGGTACTGTAACTCTTCATTTCACAGTTACCAGAGGTTTAAGTTTAGCTCCCATCCACATGCTGGAAGGAGAGGAGTCAACACTGGGTATTTTAAACTCTGCATTTATCGAGTGTGGGTATTTAATTACCTTGATTTTTTTTCAATGGCTTTTTTCCTTTTCCACTATAATCGTGCCTACCCATGAGCTTTTGCTGGCATAGCTACATTGATTTTTCACATCCCTAACTGACAGAACTACCCTGGCAAAACTTTTAAGTACGGATTGGGCAAGAGCATGCATGTGGATTTTAGGGCACTTTAAAATATTAATGTTTTCTGACCCAACACTTTGGAATCCAATGGCAAAACTTCCAAGAAGAACATGTGCAGAATGGAAGAAAAATGCACAACACACATTGTCTGAGAGGTCGGGCTCAATCTCAAATTCAAGGGTATTGTTCTGGTTCAATGGCCACAGCATATCCCCTTGGGACAACTTTTTACAGTGACAGCAGATTCAGGAAACCCTCTAGCAGTTCAAAGGGATTTAGTCTGGCAGCACGTCTGCATTTCCATGTCATTGACTCACCAGTTTGGCTTGTGCTCTTCTGAAATTCCAAATTCTGCCGTTATTGCCTTTTTCAGTCCTGGTTTCCTGCAGAAGCTGAACCCCAATATCCTGAGCACAGAGGGACAGAGTGGGAACTCTTGGAGGGTCTAGTGCACTCAAGGGGCACCTCCCAAGGACTGGTTAAAAGCCAGGGCATTGCACAGATCCTATGGATCCATGACTGTGTCCGTGTGCCTTATGGGGAAAAGATATAAAACAAGAAAAGCATCTAAAGGCGTATTTACTATCAGTCCCCTCATCAGTCCGCTTGGGAAACCCTGATCGTATCCAAAGTGTATTAAAACCTTCCTTAAAAGCTTACCTCTTGGTTATCAGGTCATGACAGTTTGTAGCCCCAAAAGACCCCTCTCAGTCAGCTCAAACTCAGGTGTTTCTCCCCAAGAAGTCTGTCTGTCTTCAGTCTCCCAAAAGAGGTAAAATCAGTCACTGCCCCTTTCTGCGTGGGACAAAGCTTCAAAAGCTGGAGATCTGCATAACCAGCCTTGAGATCTGGCATTCGTTACCCCTTAGTGATACCAGATTGCACAGGAAACCCATCCCTCAGCCCTGCCCGGTATCATCTGGCCCATTTCAGCATCATAGTCTGTGAAGTATTCATGCTCTCAAGGGCTGGCTCAAAGATACAGATAACAGTCAGAACTAGGGCCAGTGTTTGCTGGCAATGAAAACAGAGTAATTGACAAACAGGAGCAATATATAATCCTTTACAGCCTGAAAGTGCATTGGGGGGAGGGGACAGGAGCCAGCCGTGTGGGGGAGGTGGGGCCCAGACACTGGGCATTGAGAGCCTAGAGCCGGCTGTGTGCTTGGGAGATGGGACATGAACCTGCTGTGTGCAGGGGAGATGAGCAGGGGAGAGGGGCTGTGGACGCAGCCGAGAGCCGCTGCCCCGTCCCCCTTTCAAGGTTCCCCTGGGCAGGGTTCCCCTACCAGCCCAGGGGAAGCTGCACAGTGGTTTTGCTGAATCCAGACTTGCATGAGGAGGGAAGAAATTAGCAGCAAGTCTCAACCGCAGCCAGTCCCCAGCCTCTGCCCTGTGCCCTGGGGAGGAAATCCCAGGCAGAAATCTCGGGGCGGCATGACCCTGTGTGCCCTGCCCACACATCACCTCTGCCCCGCACCCTGGGGATGAGTCGGGTGTCTCTGGGCAGAAATCTGGGGGGTTGTGACCCTACATGCCCCACCCACCCTCTGTTCAGCAATTCCGGATATGAAGGGTGATTCCAGAAATGAAGAGTAATTCCAAAAAAAAATGCAGTAAAAGCGGCAATTTCCAGAAAACACTGGCCCTAGTCATACCATTAAATACAATAGTTTCAAGGGATATGCCTGTGTTCATCAGATCTGTCACTCTGCCTCCACATAGTTCACTCTGCTGGTGGGTTCTACCTCTTCCCCCATTCTGTGTCTGTCTTGTCTATTTAGATTGTAAATTCTTCAGGGCATGGGCCATCCACTATTCTGGGTTTGTACCTTGCCTATCACAATTGGGGCCCACTTCTTACTTGGTCCTTAGGCACAAAGGTAATGAATATGATTTATAATAATAACAACTCTCCTGCCACTTTAAGTCAAGGAAGATGGCCTTGGGATATTACTACTTAAAAATGAGCAGGGGTTAAAACCATGGAATATTCCTTGTGACAAGTATCCCACAAATTACACTGACCTCCCTTGTTTTCTTTGCCTTGAGCAGGGTTTCCAGTTTCCAAACCTGATGTGATCTCGCAGCTGGAATGAGGGGAAGAGCCGTGGGTCCCAGACCTCCAGGGCTCTGAGAAAGAAGTGCTCCCGAGAGCTGCCTGAGAACTATCCACAGTGACTCCAAGATCTCTTTCTTGAGTTGTAACAGCTAATTTAGACCCCATCATTGTATATGTAGAGTTGGGATTATGCTTTCCAAGGTGCATTACTTTGCATTTATCAATATTACATTTCATCTGACATTTTGTTGCCCAGTCACCCACTTTTAAGAGATCCTTTTGTAGCTCTTCACAGTCTGCCTGGGTCTTAACTGTCTTTAGTACTTTTGTATCATCTGCTAATGTTGCTACCTCACTGTTTACCCCTTTTCCAGATCATTGATGAATATGTTGAATAGGACTGGTCCCAGAACAGAGCCCTGGGGAAACCACTATTTACCTCTCTCCATTCTGGAATCTGACCATTTATTCCTACCCTTTGTTTCCTATCTTTTAACCAGTTACCAATCCATGAGAGCACCTTCCCTCTTACCCCGTGCCAGTTTACTTTGCGTAAGAGCCTTTGGTGAGGGACCTTGTGAAAGGTTTTCTGATCATTTAAGTACACTCTATCCACTGGATCCCCTTGGTCCACATGCTTTCTGACCCCCTCAAAGAATTCTAGTAGCTTGGTGAGGAATGATTTCCCTTTACTACAACCATGTTGACTCTTCCTCAATAAATTATGTTCATCTCTGTGTCTGACAATATTGTTCTTTATTATAGTTTCAACCAGTTTTCCCGGTTCTGTTCCACGAGCGCTGCTGAGACCGAACACGATGGCCTTCCACGTCTTGTGGGGACATAGGCTGTCCCCACCGAGTCAGGAGAAGTGCGGCTTTTCTGGCAGTAGTGGAAGGGGGGTTGGGCACGCTGGGCTTTGAAGCCTTTTACGGTTCTCCTGTTTTGTTTCCACTTTTCAGCAGGGGGCTGAGCCTGAGGGCAGGTCAGGCCAGAGGGGAATGGTGGGGCAGCCATAAAGAACGCAGCCGACTCCTCGGATGCTGGGACACACGGCAACTAATCAATGCCATTGTATTGTATCACCGTTGGCAAAGCCGCTGTCAGGAGCATCTTCAGCCGTGGAGGCAGTTCCCCGCAGCAGTGGCTAGCCGGGTTTCTGTGGCCGTTATGCATCTGGCTGTAGTGGAAAACAGCCACGAGTCACCAGCAGAGCGGAGCCGGGCGTGGGCTGGGCTGTGGAACCGGGATGGGCCTCGATTCCGTCCTGCTGGTCTCTGGCTGAGGGCAGGCAAAGGGTGTTACTGGGGAAGTGGGAGCGGTTGTGTTTCATGTTCAGGCTTTGGTATCGGTTCCTCCAGGTTTCTCATAAGCACACAGGGACGTTAGCGGCTGCTCTCAATGCAGGATTGGCCCAGATACCATAATGTGATGGGGAGGGCATTTTCCTTTTGGTTTTTGGGGGTTTTTTTTGTGTGTATTTCCAGTGGCATTTCTGTCTGTGGTTTCATTTTTCTTTGGAGAACGGTGTTTTCTCCTGGATCCGAAATTTAACTAGAATAAGAAGAAGGCCTCAGGGTGTCAGATGGAGGAGCAGGCTGGCGCTAGGGCTGCTAAGAGAGCCAGAGTAGCAGGTTTTCTGTATTGTTTCCTGCCCTCTTTTTCTTGACTAGTTTCTCTTCTGCACCAAACTTGCTGTTTCCACATATGAGGCTGGCTAGCTCAGTTGGTTAAACATCTGACTTTTAATCTGAGGGTTCAAGTTCCTGGTAAGGTGTAGGGGGATCATTTCCTCCTGTGGTCTACTTCAAGAAGCAGCTTCTCAGTACTCTCCTTGACATTCTCTTTCTTTTGTTTTCAGGACTTGGGCTTTCCTAGGAAGGGCCATTTACTGCCTGGGACTGAAGAGGCAACTTCCTCAGACACCCACTGGCCTCACAGTTGGGAGGAAGAAAGGCTTCTGGGTGCCGACTTGTTGAGCAAATGCAGGGCTGGCCAGAGAGGCCTTGAGCAAGGGAGGCAAAAAATTGTCCACCCAGGCTCTTCTACACCACAAGTGTGAAGAACACAAGGCCATTGTCACCACCGGTCCCATGGTGTAAGGGCAGCACTCAGAGCTCTGAATCCTGCAATCCGAGTTCAAGTCTCGGTGGGACCTTGGGGCAGCTCTTTCGCCACCTAACACTCCTGGGTGTTCCAAGGCTTCGTCTTGCTCTCTCCAATGACGTGGGAGCCTGTTTTTTACCTGCTCGCTGTTGTGACTTGAGCGCCAGAGGGGACGTCGGATCCAGACGGCTGGTCCTGCCTGGAGTCCTGTAGGTAGGGGTGCGAGCTCCATTTCCTCTGAGTCCTGAAGCTGGGCTGCAGCCTGGCCTAGGAGGCTGCTCTATTGGTTGACCTACTGCCCAACCTTCTGCTGATGAACCTCAGCCCCCACCCGGGCAGGGTTTCATGCATCACTTAAATGCCAGGACGCTGAGGGATTTCAGCTCCCTTTGTCCAGATGGAACCTTCACCCCACTCCCAACCAGATTCTTGTCCATGGGATCACTGTAGCGGCCTAAAAGCAACTTCAGGGACACAGACCCTGCTCTGAGGGTCACTCCTGCTGTCCTGGAGGTTGCTGGTTCTTTGGGGTCACTTTGCAGCAGAGGCAGATTCTATGTGTGGGGAGAGAGAGTTGTGCCCTGGACTCAGGGTGCGGAGATATACTCAGCCCTCTCCCCTGCATTGGGGGGGTGCTGCCACCCCCTGCTGGAAGGTCATGGTGGTGGGGGGCACTGTGAGCAGCTCAACTCCTGACCCTGGTGGCAGAAGTGGGGTGGGGAGCTCCAGGTGTTTCTAGGATCTACTATTTCCACTGGCCTGTAAAGTCCGGCTTTCCCCAGCACATTCACTGTGGTGCAATTGGGTCCCTGTTTCTATGGCTGAACAGCAAAGAATCGCTCCCGGTTTCCCGTCTATCTGCAGCGTGATTAGCCTGTGTCGGTGGTTAATGAGGTGGATCTAACTGTAGATTGTTATTCATTCCCCACCTTGACAGTTCACACAGTCCCTTTCCCATGCAGATCTCCAGCACCGCAGTTTTCCCGGTAGCACCAGTTGGGTTTTCCCCGAGGCCCTGAGATTTTCAGGGTCCTTTTTTCCCTTCACCTGGAGTGAACTCAGCTTTTCCCCCATCCCAGACAGTCCATGAAATAACAACAGCAGCGCTAAAGCAAAGGGGAGGGAACATCTCACTGGCAGGGCTGGATGGGCCCAGGGCCCCCTGCTCGTCCGTTGGTTCCATTGCAGAAGAGGACGGGTCCATGGAATTTGACCCCCTGCTTTGCACAAGGGACAGAGACAGATCTCGCTGTTCCTGTGTCTGTGCAAAGAAAATTGTGCTTCTGTCTGAAAGAGAGGTGGGAAATGGCCTTGTCATAAATATAAAGGGAAAGGGGAGAGGGCCTGATGCAGATAAAATCCTCTTACCAGTAAAGGGTTAAGAAATGCAGGTAGCCAGACTGACACCTGACCTGGCTGGCATCTGACCAATAAGGGGACAAGATACTTTCAAATCTTGGGAGGGGGAAAGCTGTGTGTGTGGCTTTTTGTCAGACACGGAGTGGTCTTGGAGTAAAAAGGAACCAGTCATCTTTTCATCAAATCCTCTCTTGTCTAAAGTAAGTTTAGATAGCATAGCGGGTAGATTTCTGTTTATTTTTGCTTGGTACGTTCCCTGTGTGAGAGGGAGGGGTTATTCCTTTTTCTTTTTCTGTAACGTTAAGGGTTTGTCCAGAGGGGGGTGGGGATCCCTATGAGTTTGGAAATTGAGTACCCTGTAATTAGTTACCATCCTGATTTTACAGAGATGATTTTACTTTCTTTGTTTTAATAAAATCCTTCTTTTAAGAAGCTGACTGTTTTCTATGGTGTTAAAACCCAGGGGGTGGGTTTTTAGATCACTGTGTAACCAATTGGTTGGGAGATTGTTCTCAAGCTTCCCAGGAAAGGGGGTGTACGGCTTGAGGGGGTATTTTGGGGGGGAGGGAAGTTCAAGTGATTCCTTTCCTGGATTCCTGTTAGACACTTGATGGTGGAAGCGAAAGAAGCATTTCTCAGGGTGCAGGGACCTTTGTACCTTGGGGGTTTTAACCTAAGCTGGTAAAAATAAGCTTAGGGGCTCTGAATGCGGGTCCCCACATCTTTACCCTAGAGTTTAGAGTGGGGAGGGAACCCTGACATGGTGGCAGAGCGGTGGGATTTATTGAACCAGAGATTTTTTTGAACCAGACACAGGGAGTTTAGAATTTTTTTTTCTTCTCTCTGGCTCTTCTCTGTATCTGCTTGGAGCAGGAGGTGGGAGGGGTTGAGCTGCTAGGAGCTAGAGTATCTACATATGAAAGCAGGTAGTTAACCCCTACAGGGAATACCCAAGCAAGGTTTTTTTTCTTTTCTAACTCTCTCCTGTTAAGACAGAATAAAACAGAAAGGCTAAGATGACTGCCAGTGAAGCAGCTATTAAACTTGAGATAGCTCGGCTACAAGCTGATGAGGAGGAGAAGAAACATGCAAGACTGCTACAACTTAATCAGAAATCTACTCGCTATGCTATCTAAACTTACTTTAGACAAGTGAGGATTTGATGCAAAGATGACTGGTTCCTTTTTACTCCAAGACCACTCCGTGTCTGACAAAAAGCCCCACACACAGCTTTCCCCCTCCCAAGATTTGAAAGTATCTTGTCCCCTTATTGGTCAGATGCCAGCCAGGTCAGGTGTCAGTCTGGCTACCTGCATTTCTTAACCCTTTACTGGTAAGAGGATTTTATCTGCATCAGGCCCTCTCCCCTTTCCCTTTATATTTATGACAGGCCCCATGGTGGGACAATATCCTGAGGATTAAGAGCAAAGGACTCAGGCTGAGAACCGATTTAACTCCACTCATCTGGGATTTCACAAATTGTCTTCTATGGAGAGACGGGGACCTTGTGACATTGATCCAGACTCGGGGGGGGGGGGTTGGGCTGATTTAACTCCCTGGCCGGCCGCCGCCTCAGCCACCTCTTGCCTCATGGCCTAGGCTCTCGGCCCTCTGCTTATTGCTCCTTGCTGGATTGCCCAGAGCAAAAAGGAAGACGTGCAGGTCTAGCATACGATGGTTTTGATCCATCAGCCACTGGGTTCTGGGCCCAGCCCACTTCTGCTGCGCCCCCCTGCTGGGTCTTCAGCCCCAGCTCCAGCGTCCGGCCTAGCGCCCTGTGAGCTCCAGCGCTGGCAGGGAGATGCGCCGGCTGCTCGGAGCAGCCTTGGTAACAGCAGTTTTGTTTCTGTGTGTCTCTGTGGCGCAATGGGTCAGCGCGTTCGGCTGTTAACCGAAAGGCTGGTGGTTCGAGCCCACCCAGGGACGGTAATAACCTGATGTTGCTTCTGAAGGGACTGTTTTGCTGCCTCAAAGATGCCTCCCAGCAGCTGGTTTGCCAGGGCCCCTGCCCAGCCCCCTGCACCGCTCCCTGCCAGGGCCAGAGCTCGCAAGGCACCAGCCTGGAGCCAGGGCCGCTGGGTGCTGCTTACGAAAAGCCAGCAGAGGGACACAGGGGAACTGTGCTGAGCCCATAACACAGAGGTGGATTAATCAAACCCTCTTCTGCGAGCACCGGGCCTCCCACTTCCTACCCTGGGCCTGCAAGCGAGGGGGCGGCTTGCACAGCGCCAAGAGTCTCACCTGTGAGGCAGGAGGCGGCTGACGCCCGCAGCCTGCTGGGGAGCTCCCAGAAGTGATTAAGGGACAGAGACTCCTAAGTGCCCCGAGTAACTAGGGTTTGGGGTTCACGAGGCCGGTAAGGGGGTCGCGATGTCGGCCTTGTAACCCTGGGTGTCAGGTCTCTGTGCAGCTTTGATCTAGAGCTCTGATCCCAACATCCCACCAGCAGCCCACAGCCTCCCCCTGGGTCTGCCCCACCTGGTTACTCCTCACAGGCTGACCTGACCCCCCTTCCAGCCCTGGATTCGCCCCCAAATCACCCTACTGCCACTGGGAGCCACAGGCGTGGGGGTGCTGACGGAGGGAGGGGTGACTCTGGGATGGGGTTCTTCTCTAAAGATGGTTGTCAGAAAGGTGGGGCTCAGCTCTGTCAGCGACCTGCCCAGTTGCCTCCTGACAGGGGATGCCGACATTTCTGTAAGGCGCAATAAGGGGAGCATTTGGCTTCCAAGCAAATGTGAGGAATGTGCAATTATGAGAGGGAATTTCCATTTCTCCATTAGTCGTATCCCAGTGGCCTAAAGGATAAGGCATTGGCTTCCTAAACCAGGGGGTGTGGGTTCCAGTCCCATCTGGGGTGGGAAATTGCTTTCTTTGTGTGAATTGCAAAGAAACCTTGGTCTTATTTTCACCAAGGAAGCTGGGAGATGTTGGAACACAAAGTACTGGGTCTTGGGAACAATCCCCCAGAAATGGCATCTTCCACTCGACAAATGCTTTCTAAACCCATCAGTAGCAAACACTTAATACTAGTGTTTGTCTGAGAAGAGAGTGAAGGGGAGTGTTTACTCTGACACGTCAATGAACGAAACAGATAGATGAAGTGGACTGTAGTGCACGAAAGCTTATGCTGAAATAAATGTGTTAGTCTCTAAGGTGCCACAAATACTCCTGTTTGTTTTGCTGACACAGACTAACACGGCTGCTACTCTGAAACCAGAAAGAGCAAGGCCGTTCTGAAAGAGAATGGATCTGTCTGGAGACAAAGCAGATCCTGAGAATGAGCAACGGTGTCAAAAGAAGAGCTTCAAATGTGTGTTAGGTGTTAGTTAGGTCGGTTTGGCAAATGTAAAGAACATCCCAATGCCCGTAGCGTGATGCGGACACTGGCTGTTTCTGATCTTTTACTGAGAGCTCATTGAGAAATATTTTCCTTAATGATGTTATGGAATATCGGGCGGGCTGTGAAGGCTCCATTCTTCCTGCTTTCGCCCTCACTCCCGACCCTCAGCCCCTTCTATCAGCCCTGAGCTCCCCAGTCACCGCTGGGACAGGAGGCCCTCACGATGTACAGGCCTAGCTCTCGCCTTCAGCCCAGACAGCCAGAGGGGCCGTGGAGCTCCCTGGCAGTCCCACACCTCAGCCACCTCTTGCATCATGGCCTCGGCTCTTGGGGCTCTGCTGGTCGCCACTTCGCTTGTGTGACGGAGTAGAGAGCGAGATGGATCTGACCTGAGTGACAACTGCATTGGGACAGGCTGCATTGGAAATGTGAGACTTTACCTGAGGCTGTAACATGAGCCAGGACGGGGGTTGGGAGGTGACACCTTTGGCTGGGAGAATGGTAACAGGCTAGAGGAGGGGCCCTGGGGGAGGGGAAGAGAGGCTGCTGGAGGGTTTGGCTTTTGGGTTTCAGATTGGAGCTGGCCGGAGAAGAGGGGAGAGAGGCAGACAGGGTCTGGCCTCCCTGCCCCATGTGGAGCTGTGGGGCGAAATGCAGGGAGCCCCAGGCTGGGGTCTAAGCTCCCTGCCCCCCGGAAGGACCCGACTGAGGGGTCCTGGATGTACTGACAAGCTCTGGTTGGGCTGTGTTCCTGGCATCTCTACTAAACCTTCTGTTCTACTGGCTGGCTGAGACTCCCAGTGAATCCGGGGAAGAGGGGTGCAGAGCCGGACTCCCCTATACTCCGTGACAACTGGTGGCAGCGGTGGGATGTTCTGCACCCCGTGAACGGTGCTTCCTGCAGTAAGTAACTGGGGAGCAGTAGAACGAAGGGGGCTAACGAGGACCAGGCGTGCTGAAGGCTCACGGAGGAGCGGTTTCGGGGAGCGGAGGAGCTACGTTTAACCCCTGGGAGTGTGTGACCAGCGAGAAGGACTGTGCAATGATGGGGTCCCCCTGGGCTCTGCAGTGAGCAGTCCCAGGGGCGGAGGAGCCTGCGGCTTGGCCCTGGGAGAGAGAAGGATTTTTGCAGTGACAGGATCCCCCTGGGGGTGCCGTGAGTGGACCCAGGGGCGGAGGAGCTGCAGCTCAACCCTGGCAAAGAGGCGGTGACCTGGAGAAGGGCTGGCACACTTGGGGTTCTTCCTGGAAACCGTGGGGAGCTAAGAGCACACAGGCCTGCGGATCCACAGCAAACTTGGGAGCAGTGACCTGATGGCGTATCGCCTTCTCCTTAAGAAGAGCATTGTAACCCTGTGCAAAAAGAGAGGGATACCCATTGGAAAGCTCACTAAAGCCCAGTTAATCACGCGGCTGGAGGAGGATGACCATTCCAGGGAGCAGATTCCTGACCCCAATGGGGCTACAGCAGGATCTGGGAGCAGCTGGAGTGATAGCCTGGCATCCCCAAGAGTCTGGTCCCCAACCAGACGGGGGTCTTCACGATCGGGTTCCCCAGCAGGGGATCGGAGACGGATGGGACTGGAGCTGAGTCCGAGAGAGCAAGAGGACGGTGAGACACAGCAAGAGCCCGAGAAAGACCTACAGAAGAAGCAGCAGCGTGAACTTTCGGTGGTGGAATGGAGAGGCATAGGGGACTGGCCAGGGGTAAGTGGGGACAGATCCCGGGGTGCCAGCTCTGCAGGGAACCTCGATCCTAAATTGCTGCCCCTGGTTAAGGAGGGTGGGGATGTGGAGGCCCACCTCACTGCCTTGGAGCAGGCTGGTGATTGGAACCAGGGAGACCCTGCGGAAAAGCCCCGGGATCTAACCCCCGTGCTGGGTCCCAAGGCCATAAACTCCACCAGCCAGATGGGTGGGATGGTGGACGGATTTCCACTCCTGGCCCTGGACTCAAGCCCTATGGACCCCCAGTGGAAGCGGAAGCTGATGGTCAATGGAGAGACATTCGGGGGGTGGCAAGACCCCGGGACAGAGAGAATTGTGGTCAGGCCCCGGGTGGTGCACCCCCACCAGATGCTGAGGGGCTGTGTGACCTGGGTGAGGGTCCCAGGGACGGACCCATTCACCCTGCCTATGGCCCAGATCCCTGTGCAGACCCAGGAGGGGTCGGGCTGGCTAGTGGTTGGGGGTCTCCAGGATATCAGCGGTGAGGTGCTGTTGGGGGGTGACTGTGTATCTTTGGGACAGGATCCAGGCCCTGTAACGGCCGAGGATTTGAATTTGAACTCAGGAAACCAATTGGCTAAGAGGGAAATGGTCAGTGAAAATGCAAATGACCTGGCTGGCAGGGGGGAGGAGCTGCCAGGCCCTGGTTACCTGCCTGCTTGTAACCAGACCCCTAGGGCGGGGTGGGACAGAGAGATGCTCCCCACCCCCCTGCACAATGGAGAGGTAGCTCAGGCAGTCTCTGATGCTGTGACCAAAGCAGCGAGCTCGCTGCCTGGCCCCACAGGGACAGCCAGGGCAGAGATGAGCACCGGGGGAGCAGAGACCCCAGCTGAGTGGGGGGACACACACGCAGGGCAGGACAGCTGCCAACCAGGCTTGCCTGGTCCAGAGGTGCTGCCGGGAAGTGATTCCATGGCAGGGAGGGAGCCACCAGGGGACTCAGTGGGGTGGTGACCCCAGGCCTGGCCAGTCAGCTGCAGAGGGATCCCGCCTTGGAGAAGCTAAGGGAACTGGCTGGCCACAGCGCTGCAAAACCCCTTGGGGAAGACTGCAGAGACAGATCCCTGTGGGAGAAGGGATTCCTGTGCCGGGAATGGGCTTCCCAAGGGGAAGTAGAACTGTGGGGAATCAGGAGGCAGCCGGTGAGGCCCCAGAAGTATCATCACCGGTTATTACACCTGGCCCAGGGGAAGGAAGAAGATCCCTGGAGGTCCCTGCCCATCAGAGAGGAACCTTTCCAGAAGGTGGCTATGAATAGGGTGGGCCCCCTCAGCAGGGCAACCTGGTCAGGGAAGAAATGCATCCTGGTGGTGATGAATTTCGCCACCCGCTACCCAGAAGTGGTGGCTCTGTCCTCCACTGGGGCAGACACCGAGGCAGACACGCTGCTGACCATCTTCAGCAGAATGGGGGTCCCCAGCGAGGTCTTTACGGATCAGGGATCTGAGGTCATCTCAGCCCGGCTCCGGGGCGTGTGGGAGAAAGGTGGGATCTGGCCCACCTGGGCCTCTGCATATCACCCTCAGTCCAACGGGCTGGTGGAGAGAGTTCAGGGGACCGTGAGGATGATGCTGAGGACTTGCATAAATCAGCATCCACAGGACTGGGACAAGTACCTGCCCCACCGATGGCACAGGGAAGTGCCCCAGGAATCACCAGGGGGCTTCCCTTTCAAGCTGTGGTATGGGAGGAGAGTAAGGGGACCCCTAGAACCGGTAAGGGACAATTGGGACAAGAAGGGGGAAGACCCCCTGATGGATCTCTCCCCTGAGATGGGAGCCCATCCTCCCATCAGGTGTCCCCCGTTCAGAGTAATTGGGAAAAGAGCCCAGAACCTGGAGAGAGAGGCCAAGGACAGGCTGGCTTTAAAGGTGAACGAGTCATTCAGCAGCCCAGGGCTGGCCAAGGTAGAGGCGATCAGAGTTTGGCCTGTTCACCAGACCAAGAAACAGGTCCAGGCCTTTAGCGGGATGGCGGGGTACCACCAGAGGTTTGTACCCCCCTTTAGCTCCCTAGCTGCCCCCATCACAGAGCTAGGTAAGAAGAGGAAGCCAGACGAGGCAGTCTGGACCGAGCAGGGCCAGAGGGCTCTCTGTGCGCTGAAGGAGGCTCTAATCCGGGGCCCAATAGATCGAGTAAACCCAGACGGGGCCAAGCCCTGTACAGTGTTCACCGAAGCCTCAGACACAGGGCTGGGCGCGGTGCTGATGCAGGCCTATGCGAAGCGGGGGAGACGCCCCATCGGGTATCTGAGCAAGGAGCGGCTGCCCTGGAGGCAGAACGGTCCGGCCATAGAGAGGGAATGCCTGGCCATGGGGCAGGCCCTTAAGCAGCAGCAGCCGGATCTATTTGGGTGGCGCTTTACAGTGTATATTCACCACTTCGCCCCGACGTGGCTGCATCCAGGAAAAGGGGCCGATGCCGAGCGGCTGGTGACACAGACACGTGGTCAGAGAGGGGACCAGATCAAGAGGGAGGCTCTTAACCAGGAGAGCCCGAATTACAGCCCTCCAGACTGGAGCGCTGGGAAAAGACCTGATCTCAGCTTGAACCCCAGGGGTTTGGGGATGGGAAAAGGGCACGGGCCGCATAAACCTTCCCACATGCGGCCTGCGGGTGCCATCCAGCCCACCCGACCTAAGGGAGCTCGTCGAACTGTAACGGCCTGGTGTGACCGGGTTCAAACTTCCCCAGGTCACTAGCTAAAGTGACCCCGCTCAGTTCAGTCTCGAAGGGGGGAGAGATGTGACGGAGTAGAGAGCGAGATGGATCTGACCTGAGTGACAACTGCATTAGGACAGGCTGCATTGGGAATGCGAGACTTTACCTGAGGCTGTAACATGAGCCAGGACGGGGGTTGGGAGGTGACACCTTTGGCTGGGAGAATGGTAACAGGCTAGAGGAGGGGCCCCGGGGGAGGGGAAGAGAGGCTGCTGGAGGGTTTGGCTTTTGGGTTTCAGATTGGAGCTGGCCGGAGAAGAGGGGAGAGAGGCAGACAGGGTCTGGCCTCCCTGCCCCATGTGGAGCTGTGGGGCGAAATGCAGGGAGCCCCAGGCTGGGGTCTAAGCTCCCTGCCCCCCGGAAGGACCCGACTGAGGGGTCCTGGATGTACTGACAAGCTCTGGTTGGACTGTGTTCCTGGCATCTCTAATAAACCTTCTGTTCTACTGGCTGGCTGAGACTCCCAGTGAATCCGGGGAAGAGGGGTGCAGGGCCGGACTCCCCTATACTCCGTGACAGCTTGCAGGCCCAGAGCAAAAAGAAACAAGCACTTGCCTAGCAGAGGATGGTTTTGATCCATCGACCTCTGGGTTATGGGCCCAGCACGCTGCCGCTGCGCCACTCTGCTGGGTCTTTGCCCTCAGCATCCAGCACCCAGCCTCCAGCATCCACACTAGCGCCTTGCGAGTGCTGGCGCTGGCCAGCAGAGATCTCAGCCACAATGCCCCAGATGGGCAAACACTGTGGGCTCCTGAAGCCTTTGCCCCCCTATGGATCCCCCCTAACCCTTCACGCTGCTCCTGTCTGTAGAATGTGAATGGGGCGGAGACAGTGCAGGAGCCTCTGGGGACACAGATCTGAGGCTTGGGGAGAGACAGATTGTCTGAGACGTCAGAGCGCTGTAACCCTGCAGCCACCCTCGAAATCAGGGGCCTGTTCCCGCCCTGAGTCTGGGCTCCCGGGATCCCTCCCACGGAGCAGCGTGACCACAGAATACAGCCTGGAAACAGGCATGTGAAACTAACTCCTGCTCTCCCTGACAGGGCCTCCCCTAGACCAAATGAGACCCCAGGAAAAAGATTATTTGCTGACCCCCCATATGTTAAAATTCTGAATACCTGATTTTGTATTGCATTTGTAGCTCATTTTATGATTTTCTTGCCCAATTTGGATGCATGATTTTCTCTATCATAGAAGAGGATAAATTTACATGCCAGGATCTGTAAATCTGTATTTTTCATTCCATATCTGAGCAAATAAAAAAAATCCTTTAAACTGAGCACATAGAAACTCTTTAATTTGAACTATAACTGAAATGTACTAACATCTAGAAATGGAACTGTCACCAGCACAGGGTGGACCAGTATTAAATAGTGTCACAGTAAGAGACAGCGTTAGAAAGTTAACCCTGGAAAGACTCTTGCGGTAGAGACTGTCCGGTTTGGCCAATGTACATGGCAGAGGGGCATTGCTGGCACATGATAGCATATATCACATTGGTAGATGTGCAGGTTAACGAGCCCCTGATGGTGTGGCTGATGTGATTAGGTCCTATGATGGTGTCACTTCAATAGATATGTGGACAGAGTTGGCATCGAGTTTTGTCTCTACGCAAAAGAATAAATGGACACAAATCTGACATCAGGAATCATCACAATCAAAAGCCAGTAGGTGAACACTTCAACCTCCCTAATCACTCAGTGACAGACTTAAAGGGGGCACTTTTGCAACAGAAAAACTTCAAAAACAGACTCCAACGAGAAGCTGCTGAACTAGAATTCATGTGCAAACTAGATACCATTACCTTAGGTTTGAATAGAGACTGGGAATGGCTCGGTCATTACGGTAATTGAATCTATTTCCCTTAGTTTAATATCCTAGTTAAATACCCTTAACACCTTTGTGTCAACTGTCTGTAATTGGCCATCTTGATTATCACTTCAAAAGTTTCTTTCCCCTGCTGATAAGAGTTCCTTTCAATTAATTAGCCCAAGTGACTAGGCCAGGCTGCAGCCCAGATTCAGGACTCAGAGGAAATGGAGCTCACACCCCTACCTACAGGACTCCAGGCACGGCCAGACATCTGGATCAAACGTCCCCTCTGACGCGCAAGTCACAACAGCGAGCAGGCAAAAGACAGGCTCCCACGTCACTGGAGAGAGCAAGACGAAGCCTTGGAACACCCAGGAGTGTTAGGAGGCAAAAGAGCTGCCCCAAGGTCCCACCGAGACTTGAACTCGGATTGAAGGATTCAAAGCCCTGAGTGCTGCCCTTACACCATAGGACCAGTGTTGATAATAGCCTTGTGTTCTTCACACTTGTGGTGTAGAAAAGCCGGGGCGGACAATTTTTTGCCTCCCTTGCTCAAGGCCTCTCTGGCCAGCCCTGCATTTGCTCAACAAATCGGCACCCAGAAGCCTTTCTTCCTCCCAACTGTGAGGCCAGTGGGCGTGTGAGGAAGTTGCCCCTTCAGTCCCAGGCAGTAAATGGCCCTTCCTAGGAAAGCCCAAGTCCTGAAAACAAGAAAAAAGATAATGTCAAGGAGAGTACTGAAAAGCTGCTTCTTGAAGTAGACCACAGGGGGAAATGATCCCCTTACATCTTACCAAGGACTTGATGTGACGAACTAGGACTGTTGTTAAGGTTTCCCTGAGTACTGTGTGGGTGCCTCGGTTTCCCCTATGCAGTGCTTGAGTTTCTAGGTGGTGGGACAACGGTGCATGATTGTTACAAAGCCCTAGAAGGCAGAGGCCTGGACACAGAGAATGGCTCTGTCTCCTGGCAAGCGATGGCTCGGCCCCTCCCCCGGAAAAGGTATGAGCTGAAGGCGTTCGAACAAAGGGATCAGGTGACCTCCTGGCCCGGGAAGCAGACAAAGGGGGAGGAAGGGCTGGAGAGTTTCAGTTTAGAGCTGGCCGGAGAAGAGGGGAGAGAGGCAGACAGGGTCTGGCCTCCCTGCCCCGTTTGGAGCTGTGGGGCGAAATGAAGGGAGCCCCAGGCTGGGGTCTAAGCTCCCTGCCCCCCGGAAGGGCCCGACTGAGGGGTCCTGGATGTACTGACAAGCTCTGGTTGGACTGTGTTCCTGGCATCTCTAATAAACCTTCTGTTCTACTGGCTGGCTGAGACTCCCAGTGAATCCGGGGAAGAGGGGTGCAGGGCCGGACTCCCCTATACTCCATGACACTTGAACCCTGAACCCTCAGATTAAAAGTCAGATGCTCAACCAACTGAGCTAGCCAGCCTCACATGTGGAAACAGCAAGTTTGGTGCAGAAGAGAAACTAGTCAAGAAAAAGAGGGCGGGAAACAATACAGAAAACCTGCTACTCTGGCTCTCTTAGCAGCCCTAGCGCCAGCCTGCTCCTCCATCTGGCACCCTGAGGCCTTCTTCTTTTTCTAGTTAAATATCGGATCCAGGAGAAAACACCGTTCTCCAAAGAAAAATGAAACCACAGACAGAAATGCCACTGGAAATACACAAAAAAAAACCCCCAAAAACCAAAAGGAAAATGCCCTCCCCATCACATTATGGTATCTGGGCCAATCCTGCATTGAGAGCAGCCGCTAACGTCCCTGTGTGCTTATGAGAAACCTGGAGGAACCGATACCAAAGCCTGAACATGAAACACAACCGCTCCCACTTCCCCAGTAACACCCTTTGCCTGCCCTCAACCAGAGACCAGCAGGACGGAATCGAGGCCCATCCCGGTTCCACAGCCCAGCCCACGCCCGGCTCCGCTCTGCTGGTGACTCGTGGCTGTTTCCCACTACAGCCAGATGCATAACGGCCACAGAAACCCGGCTAGCCACTGCTGCGGGGAACTGCCTCCACGGCTGAAGATGCTCCTGACAGCGGCTTTGCCAACGGTGATACAATACAATGGCATTGATTAGTTGCCGTGTGTCCCAGCATCCGAGGAGTCGGCTGCGTTCTTTATGGCTGCCCCCCATTCCCCTCTGGCCTGACCTGCCCTCAGGCTCAGCCCCCTGCTGAAAAGTGGAAACAAAACAGGAGAGCCGTAAAAGGCTTCAAAGCCCAGCGTGCCCAACCCCCCTTCCACTACTGACAGAAAAGCCGCACTTCTCCTGACTCGGTGGGGACAGCCTATGTCCCCACAAGACGTGGAAGGCCGTCGTGTTCGGTCTCAGCAGCACTGGTGGAACAGAACCGGGCAAACTGGTTGAAACTATAATAAAGAAGAATATTGTCAGACACAGAGATGAACATAATGTATTGAGGAAGAGTCGACATGGTTTTAGTAACGGGAAATCATTCCTCACCAATCGGCTAGAATTCTTTGAGGGGGTCAGAAAGCATGTGGACCAAGGGGATCCAGTGGATAGAGTGTACTTAGATGATCAGAAAACCTTTCACAAGGTCCCTCACCAAAGGCTCTTATGCAAAGTAAACTGGCACGGGGTAAGAGGGAAGGTGCTCTCATGGATTGGTAACTGGTTAAAAGATAGGAAACAAAGGGTAGGAATAAATGGTCAGATTCCAGAATGGAGAGAGGTAAATAGTGGTTTCCCCAGGGCTCTGTTCTGGGACCAGTCCTACTCAACATATTCATCAATGATCTGGAAAAGGGGTAAACAGTGAGGTAGCAACATTAGCAGATGATACAAAAGTACTAAAGACAGTTAAGACCCAGGCAGACTGTGAAGAGCTACAAAAGGATCTCTTAAAAGTGGGTGACTGGGCAACAAAATGTCAGATGAAATGTAATATTGATAAATGCAAAGTAATGCACCTTGGAAAGCATAATCCCAACTCTACATATACAATGATGGGGTCTAAATTAGCTGTTACAACTCAAGAAAGAGATCTTGGAGTCACTGTGGATAGTTCTCAGGCAGCTCTCGGGAGCACTTCTTTCTCAGAGCCCTGGAGGTCTGGGACCCACGGCTCTTCCCCTCATTCCAGCTGCGAGATCACATCAGGTTTGGAAACTGGAAACCCTGCTCAAGGCAAAGAAAACAAGGGAGGTCAGTGTAATTTGTGGGATACTTGTCACAAGGAATATTCCATGGTTTTAACCCCTGCTCATTTTTAAGTAGTAATATCCCAAGTCCATCTTCCTTGACTTAAAGTGGCAGGAGAGTTGTTATTATTATAAATCATATTCATTACCTTTGTGCCTAAGGACCAAGTAAGAAGTGGGTCCCCATTGTGCTAGGCAAGGTACAAACCCAGAATAGTGGATGGCCCATGCCCTGAAGAATTTACAATCTAAATAGACAAGACAGACACAGAATGGGGGAAGAGGTAGAACCCACCAGCAGAGTGAACTATGTGGAGGCAGAGTGACAGATCTGATGAACACAGGCATATCCCTTGAAACTATTGTATTTAATGGTATGACTAGGGCCAGTGTTTTCTGGAAATTGCCGCTTTTACTGCATTTTTTTCTGGAATTACTCTTCATTTCTGGAATCATCCTTCATATCCGGAATTGCTGAACAGAGGGTGGGTGGGGCATGTAGGGTCACAACCCCCCAGATTTCTGCCCAGAGACACCCGACTCATCCCCAGGGTGCGGGGCAGAGGTGATGTGTGGGCAGGGCACACAGGGTCATGCCGCCCCGAGATTTCTGCCTGGGGACACCTGACTCCTCCCCAGGGCACAGGGCAGAGGCTGGGGACTGGCTGCGGTTGAGACTTGCTGCTAATTTCTTCCCTCCTCATGCAAGTCTGGGTTCAGCAAAACCACTGTGCAGCTTCCCCTGGGCAGGTAGGGGAACCCTGCCCAGGGGAACCTTGAAAGGGGGACGCCAGGCTCCCACATCATGCTGCAGAGCAGACGGCGCTCGCAGCTGCTCTCGGCTGCGTCCACAGCCCCTCTCCCTTGCTCATCTCCCCTGCACACAGCGGGTTCATGTCCCATCTCCCCAGCACACAGCCGGCTCTAGGCTCTCAATGCCCAGTGTCTGGGCCCCACCTCCCCCACACGGCTGACTCCTGTCCCCTCCCCCCAATGCACTTTCAGGCTGTAAAGGATTATATATTGCTCATGTTTGTCAATTACTCTGTTTTCATTGCCAGCAAACACTGGCCCTAGTTCTGACTGTTATCGGTATCTTTGAGCCAGCCCTTGAGAGCATGAATACTTCACAGACTATGATGCTGAAATGGGCCAGATGATACCGGGCAGGGCTGAGGGATGGGTTTCCTGTGCAATCTGGTGTCACTAAGGGGTGACGAATGCCAGATCTCAAGGCTGGTTATGCAGATCTCCAGCTTTTGAAGCTTTGTCCCACGCAGAAAGGGGCAGTGACTGATTTTACCTCTTTTGGGAGACTGAAGACAGACAGACTTCTTGGGGAGAAACACCTGAGTTTGAGCTGACTGAGAGGGGTCTTTTGGGGCTACAAACTGTCATGACCTGATAACCAAGAGGTAAGCTTTTAAGGAAGGTTTTAATACACTTTGGAAACGATCAGGGTTTCCCAAGCGGACTGATGAGGGGACTGATGGTAAATACGCATTTAGATGCTTTTCTTGTTTTATATCTTTTCCCCATAAGGCACACGGACACAGTCATGGATCCATAGGATCTGTGCAATGCCCTGGCTTTTAACCAGTCCTTGGGAGGTGCCCCTTGAGTGCACTAGACCCTCCAAGAGTTCCCACTCTGTCCCTCTGTGCTCAGGATATTGGGGTTCAGCTTCTGCAGGAAACCAGGACTGAAAAAGTCAATAACGGCAGAATTTGGAATTTCAGAAGAGCACAAGCCAAACTGGTGAGTCAATGACATGGAAATGCAGACGTGCTGCGAGACTAAATCCCTTTGAACTGCTAGAGGGTTTCCTGAATCTGCTGTCACTGTAAAAAGTTGTCCCAAGGGGATATGCTGTGGCCATTGAACCAGAACAATACCCTTGAATTTGAGATTGAGCCCGACCTCTCAGACAATGTGTGTTGTGCATTTTTCTTCCATTCTGCAGATGTTCTTCTTGGAAGATTTGCCATTGGATTCCAAAGTGTTGGGTCACAAAACATTAATATTTTAAAGTGCCCTAAAATCCACACACATGCTCTTGCCCAATCCGTACTGAAAAGTTTTGCCAGGGTAGTTCTGTCAGTTAGGGATGTGAAAAATCAACGTAGCTATGCCAGCAAAAGCTCATGGGTAGGCACGATTATAGTGGCAAAGGAAAAAAGCCATTGAAAAAAAATCAAGGTAATTAAATACCCACACTCGATAAATGCAGAGTTTAAAATACCCAGTGTTGACTCCTCTCCTTCCAGCATGTGGATGGGAGCTAAACTTAAACCTCTGATAACTGTGAAATGAAGAGTTACAGTACCTGCCACGCCTGCAACATAACCTTACCTCTGCCTCTTCCCTAGCCCTGGAGTTGGCACTAGCACTGGAAATGGCTCAGTAAGGCGGAAGCAAAGGTTTATAAACTACCGAGAGAAGCAGCAGATTCTCCATCTCAGGACGTCTTTGAGTCAAGACTGGATGACCTTCTGAAACATGACTTAGTCAAACACAAGGTTTTCAGCTCAATACGGCAGTAACTGGATGAAATTCTGTGGCCTGTGTTATACAAGAGGTCAGACTAGATGACCCAATAGTCCTTTCTGGGATAAAAACCTAGAAATCTATCCCAGATATAAAGAAGGTCTAAGAACGTGCTACTGTTTGTGTTGTGTTCCACAGATGGGAATACCAGCATTTCTCTGCATACCCTCCAGCTGTGTGCGCTGTGTCATCGGCAGCTAGAATTCGATGCTGGATGGATTCCTTGGAGCAGCTTGGCAGAGCTGGGACTGGGATATGAAGAGAGGTGCGTGTGGAACTTGGGGGACCAAGTACCCCTCATTTCCATGCTGAGTGTTGTAGGTTGTATCGGTGAAGGTGCACAAGGGTGTGTACTTGTCACAGAGATTGTCAGCAGTCTGGTGGCATATGCGCTAGTTGTCTCCGGGATTCAGCGAGGGCTCAGTGAAGGGAATGACTCCGAAGGAATCCTCGGGGTGAGGAAAAGGGAGTTGTCATGTTGCTAGTCTGAGCCGGTCTGTGTGGAGTCAGGGGTTCAGTGCCGGCCAGGTGCCGGACGCGTCTGTTCCCTACACGGGACATAGATCCAAGTTTTGCCTTAGCACAGAGCAGATGTTGGCCTCTGCGCTGTGCTGCTCCTGGGCTTGGTTCCCACCTTGTTCTGTGGCAGGGGAGAGCCGAGCGCTAGTGTGTGTGTCATTGTCACGTCAGGGTGATGCTGAAACAGGGCAGAGTTAAGGTTGCATTGTGGTGTGTTGTGAACCTTCTCTCTTCTCTTCCCCTTCCAAGAACCGAGGGGACGGGAATCCTTACCCAGCGAGGTCACATTCCCATAGTTCTCCTGCATGACGGCTCTGTAGAGGGCTCTCTGAGCGGGGTCCAGCAGAGCCCCCTCTTCCCTGGTGAAATACACAGCCACCTCCTCGAAGGTCACCGGCCCCTGAAAGAGCAAGAGTCCAACACTCAGTACCTGCTGCCCCACTCACAGCCCCACTATTCGTGAAGGAGAGGAGCCAATCAAAGGGAAGCTCTGGGTGGCTCACACTCAGGAGTCCCACCCCCACCCCACTCAGAGCATCCAGAAAACACCAGGGGGAGGGGACGAAGAGAGAGCCCCTTGTCTCTCCCAGCAGATCCATCACACTCCTACTAGCGTGAGACTGATACGGGTGATGGAGGCCCGAGCAGAGTGCAGGGAGAGCTCGCTGGGAGAAAGCTCAACACTGTTCTCATTGTGAGGAGCTGGACAGGGCCAGCCTTGGTGGTGGGCGGACTAGGCGACGGTCCAGGGGGACATTGCTGAGGGGGTGCCTCTAGCAGGGGTGTCCTGTCTCTCCTCTCCCCACTGCTCCTGTAGTCCTGCCCCCTCCCCCCACTGGGAGCTGCCCCTGGCCAAGCTGCTCCCAGGAGCCACCTGTGTGCTGTGCAGGGGGTGTTGCTGATGTCGGGGTGGGCCCATCCTCCTGCCCCTGTACCCAGTCTCTGCTGAGCTGAGGGGTGGGGGGACAAGAGTCTGCGCTGCTGCCTCTGGGTCAGGAGTGGGAGCTGCTGGCCGCTGCTGCTGTCTGAACGAGCCTTCAGACTAGTGAGTGCTGCTGTGCGTAAAGTGACAGTGTGCTGTGTCTCACACTCCTCCCCGCCACACACACACACACTGTATCTCACACACACAATGTGTCTCTTTCACACTCTCCCAACACACACACTCACCCCACAAGAGACACTTCAATTATTGTTATTACTTCTTGGGACTTCCGGTCTAATTAGCTGGAAGATTCATTTTAAATTTAAAAAATTCTGTAAAGGAACCTCTGTTTCCAAATGTGCGTCAATGCTAATGAGGTCTAATCAGACCCACATTCTAAAAAGGGGGTGCCCAGAGCGGGAAAATTAAGCTCTCTATGGAATACTCCAGCAGGAATCATCCCTCTACTGATGATCAAGCCATGAGAGACTCATCAGACCCTACCACTATTGCTAAGGATGTTTAATTGTAACTTTCATAAAATGGGTCAAACAGACTAGACCTTGTACGTGTGAATGTCTGTGTGGTCACTGCCCTTGGTCTGTGTGTGTTCCTGGACTATACATGTGAAGCGAGTAGCCGAGGTGACTTTCACTCGGTTAAGTTTGGAACTGTAGCCAGCAGAGGCGGACCCAGGGCGGTGTAATACCACATTACAACATGCACTTTAAATAAAAGAAAAGGCTGCACAGTACACCACATACCAGGCCACCCTTACCTCTGCGCTGCTGCTGGCGGTGGCTTTGCCTTCAGAGCTGGGCACTTGGTCAGCAGCCACTGCTATCAGGCCGCCCTGCCAGGGCTTCATTTGTGCTGGGGCTGAGCTCCGGCCGCTCTTCAATACAAAGTAAGCACCGGAGGGAGGCATCGGGGCCTGGAGGGGATGGTGGGGAGCTCATGAGGGCCAGGGGTGATGGGGGGGGGCACCAAAATATAAGTTTGCCCAGGGTGCCATTTTCTCCAAGGCCAGCCCTAGAGCTGGATACGGCGGGAGGGGCATATCCCCTAAGGCAGGAGTCCCTGGACCTCTGGGGAGCTGTAAGCAGGTTTCAGGGGGTCCTCCAAGCAGGGCCAGTGTTAGACTCGCTTGGGCCTGAGGCAGAAAGATGAAACCTCCCTGCATGGGGCTGAAGGCTGGGCCCTGAGCCCTGCCCCCAGGGGCTGAAGCCAAACTATGAGCAATTAGCTTTGCGGGGGGGCCTGTCACATGGGGCCCCAGGCACTTGCCCTGGTTACCACCCCCTAATGCCAGCCCTGGCTTTTATATGCAGAGAAACATGGCGATGCAGGGCCGTGGGGGGTTATAGCGTGTTGAGGGGGCTCAGACAGAAAAAGCTGAAGAACCCTCCCTAAGCCTCATTGGTGGGTGCCCCCCTAGATCTAGATCTCAGAGCAGCCGCTGGTTACTCAGGTCAGGCTCCAGCACTGGGATCTGCTCCATTTTCCCAGCCCCACCTAGGTGGGTTGTTTCCTGTTCCACAAATTAGGGCATTTCCACCTTCCAACCTCATGGGTCCGTTGCTAGAATCTAGGCCACTTATTAAACATCTCCCAGCAGGTTTGCCCCACCCAGGCCTCCTTCCAGTCTCCATCCTGTGAATTTCCTGCCCTGCTCCAGCCTCCAGACCAGACTGTTCAAATCTTCCCATCTCCGGTGTATTTCTGTCCCTCTTCCTCCTGCAGGAACCCACCAGCAACCCCCTGATAATCCCTACCTGAACTGACTCCTCTGCAGCCATTTCCCTTCCCTGTCCCATGGGAGGCGGGGATGAGCCGGAGCGAAACATGGACGTCACTCTGCAGCCTGGCAGGGCGAGAAGAGAAAGTTGTGTAGGTTGCAGAACAGGGTTTAGTTAATTTCACATCACGATCCCCCCAGGCCCTTTCCCTGCAGACACACACCCGACATTCTGCCATGCTGGGGAAACGCTTCATCTCTTTACTACAGTGGGGACCTGGCCCCTCCTGCCTGGGCTGAGCCCAGAGACATTTTCCAGCCTCCCCAGTAATACAGTCTGTGAAGGAAACGCTAGAAAGGAGCAGAAGCAAAGGGGCTGGGCAGGCTCCATAGGGGACACCGGCTCCTCATGTTCCCTCCTGGGCCCCGGCCAAGCCCTGCTGCTGGCAGAGAACAGCCGCCCCATCACCACCCCTGAGGCAGCCACGTCTAGGGGCTCCCCAAACAGCCCCCCCCAACCCCGACCCCCTTTGGGGAGTGACTCGGGGCAGCAATTCCCCACCCGAACGAGGACAAAGGGCTGCAGATAAACTGGGGGGGGGGGAAACATCCCAAATCTGGGGAGAATGTAAATGGCCGTTGGAGACTGATGGAGAAAATGGGGCAAAAGAAGAGACGGGAGAGTCCGTCATTGTGGGATTTCTGTAGCCACATGTGGTGAGGGGAGAGCAAAGGGGAAGAAGCGGAGAGAGAATTGTGATCAGTGTGTGAGAGGGACGTGGCACAAGGATGCAAATAGCAACACACACACAGACACTGACACACACACACACCGACTCACACACACTGACACACACACAGTAACAAACACACACACACACACACACACACACTGAATGACACACACACTGACAGATACACAATGAAACACACACACCGACACACACACGGACACACACACACCGACTCACACACACACACTGACACACACACACACACACTGACACACACTGAAAGTTTCTTCTCCCCCCGGACTTTCCTGGCTCCCAGGGGACGCTCCACCCCCCACGTGTCCCACTGTCCTTCCCCCGCCCGCAGCTCCGGCTCGTCCCCCCGCCGCCCCCGGCCCCACACAGGGGAACCCCCCGGCCCCAGGCGCTGTCCCCACCCGGGTCCCGGCGGGGCCGGGGCCGAGCCCGGCTGCAGCTGAGCCCAGCAGCTCCGCGATCCCCCCGGCGGCTCCGGCAAACACGGGACCCCCCAGGGAGCCGCTGCTCAGCCCCGCCCCCGGCTCCCAGTGGAGCCAGAGCCCCGCCCCCAGGCGCTGCCCCGCCCCCGAGCAGTGCCAGAGCCCCGCCCCCAGCTCCCAATGGAGCCAGAGCCCCGCCCCCAGGCGCTGCCCCGCTCCCGAGCAGTGCCAGAGCCCCGCCCCCGGCTCCCAATGGAGCCAGAGCCCCGCCCCCAGGCGCTGCCCCGCCCCGCTGTGCCAGAGCCCCGCCCCCAGGCGCTGCCCCGCCCCCGAGCAGTGCCAGAGCCCCGCCCCCCGCTCACAATGGAGCCAAAGCCCCGCCCCCAGCAGCTGCCCCGCCCCCGGGCTCTGGGCTTTGTTCTCCCGCCTCCCTGGCACCAGCACTGAGCATGCGCAGTAACAGCTGTTAACACGCTCCCTGAGCTGCGCTGAAGAGGGCGGAAGCGGCCCCCGGGGCAGGCTGGGAGATGTTGTTCCTGGCGCTCCTGAAGGGACCGGACGTGACGTAACGAACGCGCCGTTGAAGAGTTTTGTGTCTCGCGGCTCTGGGCATGCGCAGATCGGGAGGGGGGTGACCCCCGAGGGGGCGAGAGAAGGGAGTGGGGGGCTTAGACCCCCGCTCGGATTTACCGCTGCCCCCGGCCCTGGGGACCCCCCGCCCCGCCCCCTTCCTCCCCAAAGAGCCACGAGCCGCACCCAGGGTGCCCCCCCCCCCCCGAGCAGGTCTCTGCGCCTCCCCCCATTGTCTCCCCCTCCCCCCATGGGCGGCTTTCACTGTGGGGGGGGGGGGTCTGGGGCCCCTCGCTGGGCTCTGGTGGGGGTCTGGGGCCACTGACTGGGGTCTGGGGGGGTCTAGGGCCCCTGACTGGGGGCTGGGGCCCCTGGCTGGGGGCTGGGCTCTGGGAGGGGTCTGGGGCCCCTGGCTGGGGGCTGGGCTCGGGCCCCTGGATGGGGGTCTGGGGCCCCTGGATGGGGGCTGGGCTCTGGGGGGGTCTGGGGCCCTTGGCTGGGGTCTGGGGGGGTCTGGGGCCCCTGACTGGGGGCTGGGGCCCCTGGCTGGGGGCTGGGCTCTGGGGGGGTCTGGGGCCCCTGGATGGGGGTCTGGGGCCCCTGGCTGGGCTCTGGTGGGGGTCTGGGGCCCCTGGCTGGAGGTCTGTTCTCTGGGGGGGGGGGGGCCCTGGCTGGGCTCTGCGGGGGTCTAGGGCCCCTGACTGGGGGCTGGGGCCCCTGGCTGGGGGCTGGCTCTGGGGGGGTCTGGGGCCCCTGGCTGGGGGCTTGGCTCTGGGGGGGGCTCGGGCCCCTGGATGGGGGTCTGGGGCCCCTGGCTGGGGGCTGGGCTCTGGGGGGGTCTGGGGCCCCTGGCTGGGAGCTGGGCTCTGGGAGGTCTGGGGCCCCTGGCTGGGGGTCTGGGCTCTGGAAGGGGTCCGGGGCCCCTGGCTGGGCGTCTGGGGCCCCTGGCTGGGGGCTGGGCTCTGGGGGGGTCTGGGGCCCCTGGCTGGGCTCTGGGGGGAGTCCGGGGCCACTGGCTGGGCGTCTGGGGCCCCTGGCTAGGGGCTGGGCTCTGGGGTGGTCTGGGGCCCCTGGCTGGGGGTCTGGGCTCTGGGCGGGTCTGGGGCCCCTGGCTGGGGCTGGGCTCTGGGCAGGTCTGGGGCCACTGGCTGGGGGCTGGGCCCTGGGGGGGTCTGGGGCCCCTGGCTGGGCTCTGGGGGGGTCTGGGGCCCCTGGCTAGGGGTCTGGGCTCTGGGCGGGTCTGGGGCCCCTGGCTGGGGGCTGGGCTCTGGGGGGGTCTGGGGCCCCTGGCTGGGGGCTGGGCTCTGGGAGGGTCTGGGGACACTGACTGGGGTCTGGGGGGTCTACGGCCCCTGACTGGGGGCTGGAGCCCCTGGCTGGGGGCTGGGCTCTGGGGGGGGTCTGGGGCCCCTGGCTGGGGGCTGGGCTCTGGGGGGGGCTGGGGCCCCTGGATGGGGGTCTGGGGCCCCTGGATGGGGGCTGTGCTCTGGGGGGGTCTGGGGCCCTGGCTGGGCTCTGGTGGGGGTCTGGAGCCCCTGGATGGAGGTCTGTTCTCTGGGGGGGTCTGGGGCCCCTGGCTGGGGGCTGGGCTCTGGGGGGGTCTGGGGCCCCTGACTGGGGTCTGGGGGGGTCTAGGGCCCCTGACTGGGGGCTGGGGCCCCTGGCTGCGGGCTGGGCTCTGGGGGGGGTCTGGGGCCCCTGGCTGGGGGCTGGGGCTCTGGGGGGGCTCAGGCCCCTGGATGGGGGTCTGGGGCCCCTGGATGGGGGCTCGGCTCTGGGGGGTCTGGGGCCCTTGGCTGGGGTCTGGGGGGGTCTGGGGCCCCTGGCTGGGGGCTGGGCTCTGGGGGGGTCTGGGGCCCCTGGCTAGGAGGTGGGCTCTGGAGAGGTCTGGGGCCCCTGGCTGGGGGTCTGGGCTCTGGAAGGGGTCCGGGGCCCCTGGCTGGGCGTCTGGGCTCTCGGGGCGTATGGGGCCCCTGGCTGGGGGTCTGGGCTCGGGGGGCGGTCTGGGGCCCCTGGCTGGGGTCTGGGCTCTGGGGGGGTCTGGGGCCCCTGGCTGGGCTCTGGGGGGGGGGGGGGTCCGGGGCCCCTGGCTTGGCGTGTGGGGCCCCTGGCTAGCGGCTGGGCTCTGGGGTGGTCTGGGGCCCCTGGCTGGGGGTCTGGGCTCTGGGCGGGTCCTGGGGCCCCTGGTTGGGTGCTGGGCTCTGGGCGGGTCTGGGGCCCCTGGCTGGGGGCTGGGCTCTGGGCGGGTCTGGGGCCCCTGGCTGGGGGTCTGGGCTCTGGGCGGGTCTGGGGCCCCTGGCTGGGGGCTGGGCTCTGGGGGGGTCTGGGGCCCCTGGCTAGGGGTCTGCGGCCCCTAGCAGGGGGCTGGGCTCTGGGGGGGGCTGGGGCCCCTGGTTGGGGGTCTGGGCTCAGGGGGGGTCTGGGGCCCTGTCTGGTCTCTGGGGGGGGTCTGGGGCCCCTGGCTGAGGGTCTGGGCTCTGGGGAGGTCTGGGGCCCCTGGCTGGGGGTCTGGGCTATGGGTGGGTCTGGGGCCCCTGGCTGGGTCTGGGGCCCTGGCCGGGGGCTCGGCTCTGGGGGGGGCTAGGGCCCCTGGTTGGGGTCTGGGCTTAGGGGGGTCTGGGGCCCTGTCTGGGCTCTGGGGGGGTCTGAGGCCCCTGGCTGGGGGTCTGGGCTCTGGGGAGGTCTGGGGCCCCTGGCTGGGGGTCTGGGCTCTGGGTGGGTCTGGGGCCCCTGGCTGGGTCTGGGGCCGCTGGCTGGGGGCCCTGGCTGGGGGTCTGGGGTCTGGGGTCCCTGGCTGGGGGTCTGGGCTCTGGGGGCGTCTGGGGCCCCTGCCGGGGGTCTGGGCTCTGGGGGGTCTGGGGCCCCTGGCTGGGAGCTGGGGGGGTCTGGGGCCCGTGGCTGGGGTCTGGGAGCTGGGGGGGTCTACGGCCCCTGGCTGGGGTCTGGGCTCTGGGGGGCTTTGGGGCCCTGGCTGGGGTCTGGGCTCTGGGGGGGTCTGGGGCCGCTGGCTGGGGGCCCTGGCTGGGGGTCTGGCTCTGGGGGGGTCTGGGGCCCCTGGCTAGGGGTCTGAGCTATGGGTGGGTCTGGGCTCCTGGCTGGGTCTGGGCTCTGGGGGGGGGGTCTGGGGCCGCTGGCTGGGGGCCCTGGCTGGGGGTCTGGGCTCTGGGGGTGTCTGGGGCCCCTGGCTGGGGGCTGGGGGGGGTCTGGGGTCCCTGGCTGGGGGCTGCGCTCTGGGGGGGGGTCTGGGGGGGTCTGGGCCCCTGGCTGCGGGCTGGGCTCTGGGGGGCTCTGGGGCCCCTGGCTGTGGTCTGGGGTCCCTGGCTGGGGGTCTGGGGTCTGGGGGGTCTGGGGCCACCGGCTGGGCGTCTGGGGCCCCTGGCTGGGGGTCTGGGCTCTGGGTGGGTCTGGGGCCCCTGGCTGGGGGTCTGTGGCCCCTGGCCGGGGGCTCGGCTCTGGGGGGGCTAGGGCCCCTGGTTGGTGGTCTGGGCTCAGGGGGGGTCTGGGGCCCTGTCCGGGCTCTGCGGGGGGTCTGAGGCCCCTGGCTGGGGGTCTGGGCTCTGGGGAGGTCTGGGGCCCCTGGCTGGGGGTCTGGGCTCTGGGTGGGTCTGGGGCCCCTGGCTGGGTCTGGGCTCTGGGGGGGGGGGGTCTGGGGCCGCTGGCTGGGGGTCTGGCTCTGGGGGGGTCTGGGGCCCCTGGCTGGGGGTCTGGGCTCTGGGGGGGTCTGGGGCCCCTGGCTGGGGTATGGGCTCTGGGAGAGTCTGGGGCCCCTGGCTGGGAGCTGGGGGGGTCTGGGGCCCCTGGCTGGGGTCTGGGTTCTGGGGGGGTCTGGGGCCCTGGCTGGGGTCTGGGGTCCCGGGCTGGGGGTCTGGGCTCTGGGGGGGTTGGGGCCCCCGGCTGGGGGCTGGCCTCTGGGGGGGGGTCTGGGCTCTGGGTGGGTCTGGGGCCCTGGCTGGGGGTCTGGGCTCTGGGGGGGTCTGGGGACCCTGGCTGGGGGACGGGCTCTGGGGGGGTCTGGAGCCCCTGGCTGGGGGTCTGGGGCCCCTGGCTGGGTGCAGGGGTCTGGGGCCCCTGGCTGGGGGCTGGGCTCTGGGGTGGTCTGGGGCCCCTGGCTTGGGGCCTGGACTCTGGGGGGGTCTGGGGCCCCTGGCTGGGCGTCTGGGGCCGCTGGCTGGGGGTCTGGGCTCTGGGGGGGGTCCGGGGTCCCTGGCTGGGCGTCTGGGGCCCTGGCTGGGGGCTGGGCTCTGGGGGGGTATGGTGCCCTGGCTGGGGCTGGGGCTCTGGGGGGGTCTGGGGCCCCTGGCTGGGGGTCTGGCGGGGGTCTGGGTCTGGGGCCCCTGGCTGGGGGTCTGGGGGGGTCTGGGTCTTGGGCTTCGGGGGCCTCTGGGTCCCTGGTTGGGGGTCTGGGGCCCCTGCTGGGGGGCTGGGCTCTGGGGGGGTCTGGGGCCCCTGGCTGGGGGTCTGGGCTCTGGGGGGATCTGGGGCCCCTGGGCTGGGGGGATGGGCTCTGGGGGGGTCTGGGACCCCTGGCTGGGGGTCTGGGCTCTGTGGGGGGGGGGTCTGGGGCCCCTGGCTGGGGCCCCTGGCTGGGCTCTGGGGGGGGTCTGGGGCCCCTGGCTGGGGGACGGGCTCTGGGGGGGGTCTGGAGCCCCTGGGTGGGGGTCTGGGACCCCTGGCTGGGGCTCTGGGTTCTGGGGGGGGTCTCGGGCCCTGGCTGGGGGTCTCGGGCCCCTGGCTGGGGGTCTTGGGCCCCTGGCTGGGGGCTGGGCTCTGGGGGGGACTGGGGCCCCTTGCTGGGCTCTGGGCGGGTCTGGGGCCCCTGGCTGGCGGCTGGGCTCTGGGGCGGTCTAGAGCCCCTGGCTGGGGGTTTGGGCTCGGGGGGTGGGGTCTGGGTCCCCTGGCTGGGGTCTGGGCTCTGGGGGGGTCTGGGGCCCCTGGCTGGGGTCTGGGGCCTCTGGCTGGGGGTCTGGGCTCTGGGGGGGGTCTGGGTCCCCTGGCTGGGGTCTGGGCTCTGGGGGGGATCTGGGGCCCCTGGCTGGGGGATGGGCTCTGGGGGGTCTGGAGCCCCTGGCTGGGGGTCTGGGGCCCGTGGCTGGGGGCTGGGCTCTGGGGTGGTGTGGGGCCCCTGGCTTGGGGGTCTGGGCTCTGGGGGGGTCTGGGGCCCCTGGCTGGGGGCTGGGCTCTGGGGGGATCTGGGGCCCCTGGCTGGGGGTCTGGGCTCAGGGGGGTCTGGGGCCTTGTCTGGGCTCTGGGGGGGGGTCTGGGGCCCCTGGCTGGGGGTCTGGGTTCTGGGGAGGTATGGGGCCCCTGGCTGGGGGTCTGGGCTCTGGGTGGGATTGGGGCCCCTGGCTGGGTCTTGGCTCTGTGGGGGGCGGGGTCTGGGGCCGCTGGCTGGGGGCCCTGGCTGGGGTCTGGGCTCTAGGGGGGTCTGGGGCCCCTGGCTGGGGTCTGGGCTCTGGGGGGGTCAGGGGCCCCTGGCTGGGAGCTGGGGGGGTCTGGGGCCCCTGGCTTGGGTCTGGGCTCTGGGGGGGTCTGGGGCCCCTGACTGGCGTCTGGGGCCGCTGGCTGGGGGTCTGGGCTTCTGGGGGGGTTCTGGGACCCCTGGCTGGGGGCTGGGGGGGGTCTGGGGTCCCTGGCTGGGGGCTGGGCTCTGGGGGGGGGGTCTGGGGGGGGTCTGGGGCCCCTGGCTGGGGGCTGGGCTCTGGGGGGCTCTGGGGCCCCTGGCTGTGGTCTGGGGTCCCTGGCTGGGGGTCTGGGGTCTGGGGGGGTCTGGGGCCACCGGCTGGGCGTCTGGGGCCCCTGGCTGGGGGTCTGGGCTCTGGGTGGGTCTGGGGCCCCTGGCTGGGGGTCTGTGGCCCCTGGCCGGGGGCTCGGCTCTGGGGGGGGCTAGGGCCCCTGGTTGGTGGTCTGGGCTCAGGGGGGTCTGGGGCCCTGTCCGGGCTCTGCGGGGGGTCTGAGGCCCCTGGCTGGGGGTCTGGGCTCTGGGGAGGTCTGGGGCCCTGGCTGGGGTCTGGGCTCTGGGTGGGTCTGGGGCCCCTGGCTGGGTCTGGGCTCTGGGGGGGGGGGTCTGGGGCCGCTGGCTGGGGCCCCTGGCTGGGGGTCTGGGCTCTGGGGGGGTCTGGGGCCCCTGGCTGGGGGTCTGGGCTCTGGGGGGGGTCTGGGGCCCCTGGCTGGGGTATGGGCTCTGGGAGGGTCTGGGGCCCCTGGCTGGGAGCTGGGGGGGTCTGGGGCCCCTGGCTGGGGTCTGGGTTCTGGGGGGTCTGGGGCCCCTGGCTGGGGTCTGGGGTCCCGGGCTGGGGGTCTGGGCTCTGGGGGGGTTGGGGCCCCCGGCTGGGGGCTGGCCTCTGGGGGGGGGTCTGGGCTCTGGGTGGGTCTGGGGCCCCTGGCTGGGGGTCTGGGCTCTGGGGGGGTCTGGGGACCCTGGCTGGGGGACGGGCTCTGGGGGGGGTCTGGAGCCCCTGGCTGGGGGTCTGGGGCCCCTGGCTGGGTGCAGGGGTCTGGGGCCCCTGGCTGGGGGCTGGGCTCTGGGGTGGTCTGGGGCCCCTGGCTTGGGGCCTGGACTCTGGGGGGGTCTGGGGCCCCTGGCTGGGGGTCTGGGCTCTGGGGGGGGGGTCTGGGGCCCCTGGCTGGGGGTCTGGGGCCCCTGGCTGGGGGCTGGGCTCTGGGGGGATCTGGGGCCCCTGGCTGGGGGTCTGGGCTCAGGGGGGTCTGGGGCCTTGTCTGGGCTCTGGGGGGGGGTCTGGGGCCCCTGGCTGGGGGTCTGGGTTCTGGGGAGGTATGGGGCCCCTGGCTGGGGGTCTGGGCTCTGGGTGGGATTGGGGCCCCTGGCTGGGTCTTGGCTCTGTGGGGGCGGGGTCTGGGGCCGCTGGCTGGGGGCCCTGGCTGGGGGTCTGGGCTCTAGGGGGGTCTGGGGCCCCTGGCTGGGGGTCTGGGCTCTGGGGGGGTCTGGGGCCCCTGGCTGGGGTCTGGGCTCTGGGGGGGTCAGGGGCCCCTGGCTGGGAGCTGGGGGGGTCTGGGGCCCCTGGCTTGGGTCTGGGCTCTGGGGGGGTCTGGGGCCCCTGACTGGGGTCTGGGGCCGCTGGCTGGGGGTCTGGGCTTCTGGGGGGGTTCTGGGACCCCTGGCTGGGGGGCTGGGCTCCGGGGAGGTCTGGGGCCCCTGGCTCGGGGTCTGGGCTCTGGGGGGGTCTGGGGCCCCTGGCTGGGGGTCTGGGCTCTAGGTGGGTCTGGGGCCCCTGGCTGGGGGTCTGGGCTCTGGGGCCCCTGGCTGGGGTCTGGGCTCTGGGGCCCCTGGCTGGGGGTCTGGGCTCTGGGGGGGTCTGGGGCCCCTGGCTGGGGTATGGGCTCTGGGAGGGTCTGGGGCCCCTGGCTGGGAGCTGGGGGGGTCTGGGGCCCCTGGCTGGGGTCTGGGCTCTGGGGGGGTCTGGGGCCCCTGGCTGGGGTCTGGGGTCCCTGGCTGGGGGTCTGGGCTCTGGGGGGGTTGGGGCCCCCGGCTGGGGGCTGGCCTCTGGGGGGGGGTCTGGGCTCTGGGTGGCTCTGGGGCCCCTGGCTGGGGGTCTGGGCTCTGGGTGGGGTCTGGGGCCCCTGGCTGGGGGTCTGGGCTCTGGGGGGGTCTGGGGACCCTGGCTGGGGGACGGGCTCTGGGGGGGGTCTGGAGCCCCTGGCTGGGGGTCTGGGGCCCCTGGCTGGGTGCAGGGGTCTGGGGCCCCTGGCTGGGGGCTGGGCTCTGGGGTGGTCTGGGGCCCCTGGCTTGGGGCCTGGGCTCTGGGGGGGTCTGTGGCCCCTGGCTGGGGGTCTGGGCTCTGGGGGGGGGTCTGGGGCCCCTGGCTGGGGGTCTGGGCTCAGGGGGGTCTGGGGCCTTGTCTGGGCTCTGGGGGGGGGTCTGGGGCCCCTGGCTGGGGGTCTGGGGTCTGGGGAGGTATGGGGCCCCTGGCTGGGGGTCTGGGCTCTGGGTGGGATTGGGGCCCCTGGCTGGGTCTTGGCTCTGTGGGGGGCGGGGTCTGGGGCCGCTGGCTGGGGGCCCTGGCTGGGGGTCTGGGCTCTAGGGGGGTCTGGGGCCCCTGGCTGGGGGTCTGGGCTCTGGGGGGGTCTGGGGCCCCTGGCTGGGGTCTGGGCTCTGGGGGGGTCAGGGGCCCCTGGCTGGGAGCTGGGGGGGTCTGGGGCCCCTGGCTTGGGTCTGGGCTCTGGGGGGTCTGGGGCCCCTGACTGGGGTCTGGGGCCGCTGGCTGGGGGTCTGGGCTTCTGGGGGGGGCCCGGGGCCCCTGGCTGGGCGTCTGGGGCCGCTGGCTGGGGGTCTGGGCTCTGGGGGGGGTCCGGGGTCCCTGGCTGGGCGTCTGGGGCCCCTGGCTGGGGGCTGGGCTCTGGGGGGGGTCTGGGGCCCCTGCCTGGGGGCTGGACTCTGGGGGGGTCTAGGGCCCCTGGCTGGGGGTCTGGGCTCGGGGGGGGTCTGGGGTCCCTGGCTGGGGGTCTGGGCTCTGGGGGGGGTCTGGGGCCCCTGGGCTAGAGGCTGGGCTCTGGGGGGGGTCTGGGGCCCCTGGCTGGGGGCTGGGCTCTGGGGGTGTCTGGGGCCCCTGGCTGGGGGCTGGGCTCTGGGGGGGTATGGTGCCCCTGGCTGGGGGCTGGGCTCTGGGGGGGTCTGGGGCCCCTGGCTGGGGGTCTGGCGGGGTCTGGGTCTGGGGCCCCTGGCTGGGGGTCTGGCGGGGTCTGGGTCTGGGCTCTGGGGGGCGTCTGGGGTCCCTGGTTGGGGGTCTGGGGCCCCTGGCTGGGGGCTGGGCTCTGGGGGGTCTGGGGCCCCTGGCTGGGGGTCTGGGCTCTGGGGGGGATCTGGGGCCCCTGGCTGGGGATGGGCTCTGGGGGGGTCTGGAGCCCCTGGCTGGGGGTCTGGGCTCTGTGGGGGGGGGGGTCTGGGGCCCCTGGCTGGGGGCTGGGCTCTGGGGGGGGTCTGGGGCCCCTGGCTGGGGGACGGGCTCTGGGGGGGGTCTGGAGCCCCTGGGTGGGGTCTGGGGACCCCTGGCTGGGGCTCTGGGTTCTGGGGGGGGTCTCGGGCCCTGGCTGGGGGTCTCGGGCCCCTGGCTGGGGGTCTTGGGCCCCTGGCTGGGGGCTGGGCTCTGGGGGGGACTGGGGCCCCTTGCTGGGCTCTGGGGGGGTCTGGGGGCCCCTGGCTGGGGTATGGGCTCTGGGGGGGTCTGGGGCCCCTGGCTGGGGTCTGGGGTCCCGGGCTGGGGGTCTGGGCTCTGGGGGGTTGGGGCCCCCGGCTGGGGGCTGGCCTCTGGGGGGGGGTCTGGGCTCTGGGTGGGTCTGGGGCCCCTGGCTGGGGGTCTGGGCTCTGGGGGGGTCTGGGGACCCTGGCTGGGGGACGGGCTCTGGGGGGGGTCTGGAGCCCCTGGCTGGGGGTCTGGGGCCCCTGGCTGGGTGCAGGGGTCTGGGGCCCCTGGCTGGGGGCTGGGCTCTGGGGTGGTCTGGGGCCCCTGGCTTGGGGCCTGGACTCTGGGGGGGTCTGGGGCCCCTGGCTGGGGGTCTGGGCTCTGGGGGGGGTCTGGGGCCCCTGGCTGGGGGTCTGGGGCCCTGGCTGGGGGCTGGGCTCTGGGGGATCTGGGGCCCCTGGCTGGGGGTCTGGGCTCAGTGGGGTCTGGGGCCTTGTCTGGGCTCTGGGGGGGTCTGGGGCCCCTGGCTGGGGGTCTGGGTTCTGGGGAGGTATGGGGCCCCTGGCTGGGGGTCTGGGCTCTGGGTGGGATTGGGGCCCCTGGCTGGGTCTTGGCTCTGTGGGGGGCGGGGTCTGGGGCCGCTGGCTGGGGGCCCTGGCTGGGGGTCTGGGCTCTAGGGGGGTCTGGGGCCCCTGGCTGGGGGTCTGGGCTCTGGGGGGGTCTGGGGCCCCTGGCTGGGGTCTGGGCTCTGGGGGGGTCAGGGGCCCCTGGCTGGGAGCTGGGGGGTCTGGGGCCCCTGGCTTGGGTCTGGGCTCTGGGGGGGTCTGGGGCCCCTGACTGGGGTCTGGGGCCGCTGGCTGGGGGTCTGGGCTTCTGGGGGGGTTCTGGGACCCCTGGCTGGGGGGCTGGGCTCCGGGGAGGTCTGGGGCCCCTGGCTCGGGGTCTGGGCTCTGGGGGGGGTCTGGGGCCCCTGGCTGGGGGTCTGGGCTCTAGGTGGGTCTGGGCCCCTGGCTGGGGGTCTGGGCTCTGGGGCCCCTGGCTGGGGTCTGGGCTCTGGGCCCCTGGCTGGGGGTCTGGGCTCTGGGGGGGTCTGGGCCCCTGGCTGGGTCTGGGCTCTGGGAGGGTCTGGGGCCCCTGGCTGGGAGCTGGGGGGGTCTGGGGCCCCTGGCTGGGGTCTGGGCTCTGGGGGGTCTGGGGCCCCTGGCTGGGGTCTGGGGTCCCTGGCTGGGGGTCTGGGCTCTGGGGGGGTTGGGGCCCCCGGCTGGGGCTGGCCTCTGGGGGGGTGTCTGGGCTCTGGGTGGCTCTGGGGCCCCTGGCTGGGGGTCTGGGCTCTGGTGGGGGGTTCTGGGGCCCCTGGCTGGGGGTCTGGGCTCTGGGGGGGTCCTGGGGACCCTGGCTGGGGGACGGGCTCTGGGGGGGTCTGGAGCCCCTGGCTGGGGGTCTGGGGCCCCTGGCTGGGTGCAGGGGTCTGGGGCCCCTGGCTGGGGGCTGGGCTCTGGGGTGGTCTGGGGCCCTGGCTGGGGGCTGGGCTCTGGGGGGGGTCTGGGGCCCCTGGCTGGGGGTCTGGGCTCTGGGGGGGTCTGGGGCCCCTGGCTGGGGTCTGGGCTCTGGGGGGGTCAGGGGCCCCTGGCTGGGAGCTGGGGGGGTCTGGGGCCCCTGGCTTGGGTCTGGGCTCTGGGGGGTCTGGGCCCCTGACTGGGTCTGGGGCCGCTGGCTGGGGGTCTGGGCTTCTGGGGGGGTTCTGGGACCCCTGGCTGGGGGGCTGGGCTCCGGGGAGGTCTGGGGCCCCTGGCTCGGGGTCTGGGCTCTGGGGGGGGTCTGGGGCCCCTGGCTGGGGGTCTGGGCTCTAGGTGGGTCTGGGGCCCCTGGCTGGGGGTCTGGGCTCTGGGGCCCTGGCTGGGGTCTGGGCTCTGGGGCCCCTGGCTGGGGGTCTGGGCTCTGGGGGGGTCTGGGGCCCCTGGCTGGGGGTATGGGCTCTGGGAGGGTCTGGGGCCCCTGGCTGGGAGCTGGGGGGGTCTGGGGCCCCTGGCTGGGGTCTGGGCTCTGGGGGGGTCTGGGGCCCCTGGCTGGGGTCTGGGGTCCCTGGCTGGGGGTCTGGGCTCTGGGGGGGTTGGGGCCCCCGGCTGGGGGCTGGCCTCTGGGGGGGGTCTGGGCTCTGGGTGGCTCTGGGGCCCCTGGCTGGGGGTCTGGGCTCTGGGGGGGTCTGGGCCCCTGGCTGGGGGTCTGGCTCTGGGGGGGTCTGGGGACCCTGGCTGGGGGACGGGCTTGGGGGGGTCTGGAGCCCTGGCTGGGGGTCTGGGGCCCCTGGCTGGGTGCAGGGGTCTGGGGCCCCTGGCTGGGGGCTGGGCTCTGGGGTGGTCTGGGGCCCCTGGCTTGGGGCCTGGGCTCTGGGGGGGTCTGGGGCCCCTGGCTGGGGGTCTGGGCTCTGGGGGGGGGGTCTGGGGCCCCTGGCTGGGGGTCTGGGCTCAGGGGGGTCTGGGGCCTTGTCTGGGCTCTGGGGGGGGTCTGGGGCCCCTGGCTGGGGGTCTGGGCTCTGGGGGGGGGTCTGGGGCCCCTGCTGGGGGTCTGGGGTCTGGGGAGGTATGGGGCCCCTGGCTGGGGGTCTGGGCTCTGGGTGGGATTGGGGCCCCTGGCTGGGTCTTGGCTCTGTGGGGGGCGGGGTCTGGGGCCGCTGGCTGGGGGCCCTGGCTGGGGGTCTGGGCTCTAGGGGGTCTGGGCCCCTGGCTGGGGGTCTGGGCTCTGGGGGGGTCTGGGGCCCCTGGCTGGGGTCTGGGCTCTGGGGGGGTCAGGGGCCCCTGGCTGGGAGCTGGGGGGGTCTGGGGCCCCTGGCTTGGGTCTGGGCTCTGGGGGGTCTGGGGCCCCTGACTGGGGTCTGGGGCCGCTGGCTGGGGGTCTGGGCTTCTGGGGGGGGCCCGGGGCCCCTGGCTGGGCGTCTGGGGCCGCTGGCTGGGGGTCTGGGCTCTGGGGGGGGTCCGGGGTCCCTGGCTGGGCGTCTGGGGCCCCTGGCTGGGGGCTGGGCTCTGGGGGGGGTCTGGGGCCCCTGCCTGGGGGCTGGACTCTGGGGGGGTCTAGGGCCCCTGGCTGGGGGTCTGGGCTCGGGGGGGGTCTAGGGCCCTGGCTGGGGGTCTGGGCTCGGGGGGGTCTGGGGTCCCTGGATGGGGGTCTGGGCTCTGGGGGTGGGTCTGGGGCCCCTGGCTAGAGGCTGGGCTCTGGGGGGGGTCTGGGGGCCCCTGGCTGGGGGCTGGGCTCTGGGGGTGTCTGGGGCCCCTGGCTGGGGGCTGGGCTCTGGGGGGGTATGGGGCCCCTGGCTGGGGGCTGGGGCTCTGGGGGGGTCTGGGGCCCCTGGCTGGGGGTCTGGCGGGGGTCTGGGTCTGGGGCCCCTGGCTGGGGGTCTGGCGGGGGTCTGGGTCTGGGCTCTGGGGGGCGTCTGGGGTCCCTGGTTGGGGGTCTGGGGCCCCTGGCTGGGGGCTGGGCTCTGGGGGGGTCTGGGGCCCCTGGCTGGGGGTCTGGGCTCTGGGGGGGATCTGGGCCCTTGGCTGGGGGATGGGCTCTGGGGGGGTCTGGAGCCCCTGGCTGGGGGTCTGGGCTCTGTGGGGGGGGGGTCTGGGGCCCCTGGCTGGGGCCCCTGGCTAGGGGCTGGGCTCTGGGGGGGGTCTGGGGCCCCTGGCTGGGGGACGGGCTCTGGGGGGGGTCTGGAGCCCCTGGGTGGGGGTCTGGGACCCCTGGCTGGGGCTCTGGGTTCTGGGGGGGGTCTCGGGCCCCTGGCTGGGGGTCTCGGGCCCCTGGCTGGGGGTCTTGGGGCCCCTGGCTGGGGGCTGGGCTCTGGGGGGGACTGGGGCCCCTTGCTGGGCTCTGGGCGGGTCTGGGGCCCCTGGCTGGCGGCTGGGCTCTGGGGCGGTCTAGAGCCCCTGGCTGGGGGTTTGGGCTCGGGGGGGGGGGGTCTGGGTCCCCTGGCTGGGGTCTGGGCTCTGGGGGGGTCTGGGGCCCCTGGCTGGGGTCTGGGGCCTCTGGCTGGGGGTCTGGGCTCTGGGGGGGTCTGGGTCCCCTGGCTGGGGTCTGGGCTCTGGGGGGGATCTGGGGCCCCTGGCTGGGGGATGGGCTCTGGGGGGGGTCTGGAGCCCCTGGCTGGGGGTCTGGGGCCCGTGGCTGGGGGCTGGGCTCTGGGGTGGTGTGGGGCCCCTGGCTTGAGGTCTGGGCTCTGGGGGGTCTGGGGCCCCTGGCTGGGGTCCTGGGGCCCCTGCTGGGGGTCTGGGCTCTGGGGGGGGTCTGGGTCCCCTGGCTGGGGTCTGGACTCTGGGGGGGGGGGTCTGGGGCCCTGGCTGGGGGTCTGGGCTCAGGGGGTATCTGGGGTCCTGTCTGGGCTCTGGGGGGTGGTCTGGGGCCCTGGCTGGTGGTCTGGGTTCTGGGGGGGGTGTGGGGCCCCTGGCTGGGGTCCCTGGCTGGGGGTCTGGGCTCTGGGGGGGGGGTCTGGGGCCCCTGGCTAGGGGCTGGGCTCTGGGGGGGTCTGGGGCCCCTGGCTGGGGGTCTGGGCTCTGTGGGGGGGGTCTGGGGCCCCTGGCTGGGGCCCCTGGCTAGGGGCTGGGCTCTGGGGGGTTCTGGGGCCCCTGGCTAGGGGTGGGCTCTGGGGGGGTCTGGGGCCCCTGGCTGGGGGTCTGGGCTCTCGGGGGGATCTGGGGCCCCTGGCTGGGGGATGGGCTCTGGGGGGGGTCTGGAGCCCCTGGCTGGGGGTCTGGGGCCCGTGGCTGGGGGCTGGGCTCTGGGGTGGTCTGGGGCCCCTGGCTTGGGGTCTGGGCTCTGGCTGGGGTCTGGGGCCCCTGGCTGGGGTCTGGGGCCCTGGCTGGGGGTCTGGGCTCTGGGGGGGTCTGGGTCCCCTGGCTGGGTCTGGGCTCTGGGGGGGATCTGGGGCCCCTGGCTGGGGGATGGGCTCTGGGGGGGGTCTGGAGCCCCTGGCTGGGGGTCTGGGGCCGTGGCTGGGGGCTGGGCTCTGGGGTGGTGTGGGGCCCCTGGCTTGGGGTCTGGGCTCTGGGGGGGTCTGGGGCCCCTGGCTGGGGTCTGGGGCCCCTGGCTGGGGTCTGGGCTCTGGGGGGGGGTCTGGGTCCCCTGGCTGGGGTCTGGACTCTGGGGGGGGGTCTGGGGCCCCTGGCTGGGGGTCTGGGCTCAGGGGGTATCTGGGGTCCTGTCTGGGCTCTGGGGGGTGGTCTGGGGCCCCTGGCTGGTGGTCTGGGTTCTGGGGGGGGTGTGGGGCCCCTGGCTGGGGTCCCTGGCTGGGGGTCTGGGCTCTGGGGGGGGGTCTGGGGCCCCTGGCTAGGGGCTGGGCTCTGGGGGGTCTGGGGCCCCTGGCTGGGGGTCTGGGCTCTGTGGGGGGGGTCTGGGGCCCCTGGCTGGGGCCCCTGGCTAGGGGCTGGGCTCTGGGGGGTTCTGGGGCCCCTGGCTAGGGGTGGGCTCTGGGGGGGTCTGGGGCCCCTGGCTGGGGGTCTGGGCTCTGGGGGGATCTGGGGCCCCTGGCTGGGGGATGGGCTCTGGGGGGGGTCTGGAGCCCCTGGCTGGGGGTCTGGGGCCCGTGGCTGGGGGCTGGGCTCTGGGGTGGTCTGGGGCCCCTGGCTTGGGGTCTGGGCTCTGGGGGGTCTGGGGCCCCTGGCTGGGGTCTGGGGCCCCTGGCTGGGGGTCTGGGCTCTGGGGGGGGTCTGGGTCCCCTGGCTGGGGTCTGGACTCTGGGGGGGGGTCTGGGGCCCCTGGCTGGGGGTCTGGCTCAGGGGTATCTGGGGTCCTGTCTGGGCTCTGGGGGGTGGTCTGGGGCCCCTGGCTGGTGGTCTGGGTTCTGGGGGGGGTCTGGGGCCCCTGGCTGGGGTCCCTGGCTGGGGGTCTGGGCTCTTGGGGGGGGGTCTGGGGCCCCTGGCTAGGGGCTGGGCTCTGGGGGGGTCTGGGGCCCTGGCTGGGGTCTGGGCTCTGTGGGGATCTGGGGCCCCTGGCTGGGGGTCTGGGCTCAGGGGTGTCTGGGGCCTTGTCTGGGCTCTGGGGGGGGTCTGGGGCCCCTGGCTGGGGGTCTGGGCTCTGGGGAGGTATGGGGCCCCTGGCTGGGGGTCTGGGGCTCTGGGTGGGATTGGGGCCCCTGGCTGGGTCTTGGCTCTGTGGGGGGCGGGGTCTGGGGCCGCTGGCTGGGGGCCCTGGCTGGGGGTCTGGGCTCTAGGGGGGTCTGGGGCCCCTGGCTGGGGGTCTGGGCTCTGGGGGGGTCTGGGGCCCCTGGCTGGGGTCTGGGCTCTGGGGGGGTCAGGGGCCCCTGGCTGGGACCTGGGGGGGTCTGGGGCCCCTGGCTTGGGTCTGGGCTCTGGGGGGGTCTGGGGCCCCTTACTGGGGTCTGGGGCCGCTGGCTGGGGGTCTGGGCTTCTGGGGGGGGCCCGGGGCCCCTGGCTGGGCGTCTGGGGCCGCTGGCTGGGGGTCTGGGCTCTGGGGGGGGGTCCGGGGTCCCTGGCTGGGCGTCTGGGGCCCCTGGCTGGGGGCTGGGCTCTGGGGGGGGTCTGGGGCCCCTGGCCTGGGGGCTGACTCTGGGGGGGTCTAGGGCCCCTGGCTGGGGGTCTGGGCTCGGGGGGGGTCTGGGGTCCCTGGCTGGGGGTCTGGGCTCTGGGGGGGTCTGGGGCCCCTGGCTAGAGGCTGGGCTCTGGGGGGGTCTGGGGCCCCTGGCTGGGGGCTGGGCTCTGGGGGTGTCTGGGGCCCTGGCTGGGGGCTGGGCTCTGGGGGGGTATGGGGCCCCTGGCTGGGGGCTGGGCTCTGGGGGGGTTCTGGGGCCCTGCTGGGGGTCTGGCGGGGGTCTGGGTCTGGGGCCCTGGCTGGGGGTC
>JBAIAC010000339.1:0-91991 GCA_037349315.1 Chelydra serpentina
AAACAGCAGTTAGAACATAAGACCAGCCAGACTGAGACCAGTTCATCTAGCCCACTACCCTGCCTTCCGAAAGTGGCCAATGTCCGGCACCCCAGAGGGAATTAACAGAACAGGTAATCATCAAGTGATCCCTCCACTGTTGTCCATTCCCAGCTTCTGGCAAACAATGGCTATGGGCACAATTCCTGGCTAATAGCCATTGATGGACCTGTCCTCCATGCACTTCTCTAGTTCTTTTTTGAACCCTGTTCTAGTCTTGGCCTTCGCAACACCCTCTGGCAAAGAGTTCCCCAGGTTAACTGGGCAGCAATGGTGTCCCTAGCCTCCGTTTGCCAGAAGCTGGGATTGGGTGAGAGGGCATGGATCACTTCATGATAACCGGTCTGTTCATTCCCTTTGGGGTACCTGCCTTTGGCCACTGTCGGAGGACAGGATACTGGGCTTCATGGATCTTTGATATGGCCCTGTTCTTATGTTGTGTGAAGAAATATTTCTTTTTGTTCATTTTAAACCTGCAGCCTATTCATTTCATTTCATTTCGTGACCGCTTTTAGTTCTTGTGTTATGAGAAGGAGTAAATAACACTCCCACCTTGGTCCCTTAAAAGATATTATGTGACTCCCTCCCCCTTGTCTCTCATGTCCTGGGACCAACACGAATACCACACCACTGCAAACAAGGTTCAAAGTCAATGCACATGGAAGAAGCATCTTGTGTTTTTGATTCCTTATGTCCTGGTCCCAACCTGTGGCCATTTCCTTTTCCTCCTTTCTGTTACAAGCTTTGGTGTTTTGCACAGAAACATTATTTCCCCAGGAGCGACGGCTGCATTCCTGTACCAAACCGTCACTAGAAGGGGGCAGACAAAGGCCTTTAGGACAAGGCAACTGTCACTGTCAAAAAATCATCTCCCTCCTGCAGGTCACTGGCAGCCTGAGTTTGTTCCTTATCCTCCCGGAGTCTGGGGGCTGGACTCAACACTATCCAGCCCCTCTGTGTGTAGCAGGAACAAACACAAACCTTGTCTTTAAAACAAGCTGTTCCCGTCCTTCTCAGGGAAGATTTTCTGTGATTGAAGTTGAGCTTCAGTTCCCCTCTCCTAGGGGCGGGTTGGGTGTGGGGCCAGCTCCCAATGAGATCTGTTGTCACCTTTGCCCCCTTTCAGTCACTCTGGGATGGTAACTCTGCTCCCATCTGTCAGGCAGCCTCCAGCCCATCCGCCCTGCTTAGAGCTCCATGGTCAGGTGTCACCGCCTTTGCTAGCACCTATAACATGCAGGAAAGATCCCCCCACCAGATGCATTGGTGGTATAGTGGTGAGCATAGCTGCCTTCCAAGCAGTTGACCTGGGTTTGATTCCCAGCCAATGCAGTGATAGTGTTTCTCTTTTGTGGGTTCCTTGTCTGGAAGTGGTTTAATTTCATTCACATTGTTTTATAATTACATTATCAATAGAATGAGACAATAAATGTCTCAAAGCCCAGCCGGTCACACAGGATGTAGACATACAAGGGGCTGGGATGTATCATCGGAGAAAGACAGAACGTTTGGAAACCTGCATCTCCCATCCCCTTCCCTTCACTGTTATGATTCCAGCTGTGTGCGATGTTTGCATGATGTTCCTGCGTGATGGAGAAATCAAGTTTTGGGTCAGTTTTTGCTCCTGCAGATTCCTTTGCTGTTACAATTACAATGACATGAACTAAAGGGAGGCAAAATAAAAATAAACCCAAAATTGCACTAGAGGTACGGAAAGAGAAGATCATGCTTAAGCCAAACACGTCAAAATACAAATGAATACTAAAGAGGGGGAGGGGAGAAGAGATCAGGAATGTCAAAATCCCTTTGATATTTGAACTCGCGTTGCTAGAATCAAAGTTCAGACTTGACACTGTGGGAAACATACTACTGCCCGTCTCTCTGCACACCTGTGGTGAGCGACATCGAGTTGGGACACCTGTTCTGCTTCAATCATTTATTGTCTCACCGTGTTATCTTTCTCTTCCTTCTCCCCCCATTTCTCTTCTCCAGTGGCTCTGTCTTTCTCCTCTTGCTCCCTCTCCCCCTGCCCTGTCCCAGGGACTCTCACTCTACAGCGTTTAGGACAAGCCAGAGCTTCCATGTTCTGCACATGATCCTGTGTCAGGACGTGCGACCCAGGTCAGAACCAGTCACCAGAACAAATTGACCCTTTATGGGAAACTCCTCTGCCCACCCCCCAAATTACGCCCCCCACCACCACTATCGGGGGAGGGGTACAGCTCTGACTGAGAGGCCCCACAGGAGAAATTTCAGCACAAAGACAAATTTGTGGGAAATGTTGAGAAGTGACGAGCCCCCTTCCCCCCCCCCATCCCCAGAACTCTAGTGTCACCCCCATGGCAGCAGCCCAGGGCACCCAGTGGGATGGGGTTACAGAACACAAGGGGGGAGGCAGCAGGGGAGAGAGGGGACAGGGAGTCTCTCTTTTTCCTTCTCTCCACTTTCTCTTCTTCTCTTTCCTTCCAGGAAGGGCAGTCACAGCAGGGAGGGGTTTGTCTCATTGTAAGGGATCCGTGTCTGTCACGGGGGTCGTGGACGTGACGGATTCTGTGACTTGCTGCGACCTCCGTGACTTCTGCAGCAGCCGCTGTGGCTGACTCCAGGGCCACCCAAGCAGCTGGCTCTGGGGACCACCCGAGCAGTGACCAATGGGGCTGGCCCTGGGGACCCCTTGACCAGAGGCCCCCGGCAGCACTCCTGGGGTGGCCGGAGCAGCAGCTGCCCCCTGGGGCTCCCCATTCCCCAGCAGCAGCCGGAGTAGCACCGGGCCCAGGGCTGCTCCCCCGGTAGCTGGTCTCATTAGCCATCAAATACATCGAAACGCTTCCACCTGCAAGTGGATTTAGCCCAGGACATTCAGAGTCAGCAGCTGTTACACCCCCCTCCCCCGAAGACTCTGCCTTTCCCCCCCATCCATCCTTCGTCCTTATGGCTGGTAAAAAGTGCTGGGGCCACGGCCCTCTAAGCCCCCCCGACACAGATCCAGGCAGGCAGCAGCATGTGTGTGTGTGTGTGTGTGTGTGAGAGAGAGAGAGAGAGAGAGAGAGACTGGTGTGCTGAGCTGAGCCAGTGAGGGCTAAATTCGGGGATGTTCCCCTCCCCCTATCTCATTACTGGGGTGTCCCCCTCCCCCTGCCTCAGGACTGGTTGCTTCCAGCAGCTGTCTGAGCTTAGAGATAGCGTGCGACACACTCACTCTTCCCCAACACACACACACACACACACAGAGACACACACAGTCACGCACTCTCTGCCCTGCCACACACACTGCAGTGGAGAAGCAGCTGGCAATCTAGTAGGCTGCCCATGGAACAATGGGACAGAGAAACCTGCATCATGTGATGCTGCACCGGCCCATGAGCCATTGCAAACCCCTCCCAAAGCCCCCTGCGGCCAGTTGCACAGTGCGATAGCTACCCACAATGCACTGCTCTTTGGGGCGACGCAAGAGTTGCTAGAGTGGATGCGCTCTGGTGACACAAGGAGCAGAGTGTTTCATTGAAACACTTCAACTAAAGCAGCATAACTCTGTAGTGTGGACACAGCCTGAGAGTGAGACAAGACCCAGCTCCCCTTGACACCAAGGATGCTCAGGCACTGAAACTAAAGAACCACAAGTTCCTCCATAGTCTACAGGATTTGAACCTGTGCAGGGAAACCCCAATGGATTTCTAGTCCATCGCCTTAGCCACTCGGCCACAACTACTTGTTTCATGCAGTTTTCTCACTACAGTCTAGTTCTGTTCTCACTGAGTGATCGTTTCCAATTGTTTCCTCAGATCAGCTTCCACAACACACTCACTGCCGTGCCATTGTGTAAATGTGTCCATGGCTGAACACCAAGAATTCCTGCTCATTTCCCTGCTGGCTGGATCATGATGAGCGTGTGTTTGTGGTTAATGACGCTGCTGTAGATTGTTGTTCATTTCCTGCCTCGACAGTTCAGACAGTCCCTTTCCCATCATATCCCCAATACATCAGTGATTGCAATAGCAGGGGCAGGTTTTCTCTGGGGCACTGAGCTTTGCCAGGGGGTTGGTGGCTCCTTTCTTTCCCCACCCTGGAGTAAACTCAGCTTTTTATTCCATCCCTGATGATTCATGGAATAACAACAGCAGCATGAAGAAAGAGGAGATCAAATATCTCACTGTCAGGGCTGAAGGTGGCCAGGTCCCCTCTGTCTGACCATTGCAGGAGAGAAGGTTTGAATGGAATTGAATGCCCTGGCTCCGACAAGAGACACAGAAAGATTTTACTGTTCATGGATCTGTGCAAAGGAAATTATTTGGGGGAGATTGTTTGGGGGAGATTATGAGGATGTTACCTTTTGAGATCAAAAATAAGACCTACAGAACTATTTTAGAAACTTGGACTTAGACATATTTTATTGAAAGCAAGGGAGGTCTGAGTTCCTGAGAAGGTTTGTGTTCGCTGGAAGCAACATGGCTTGGTCTGCCATTGTACCAAATGGGGAGAGGGTTGTTTGTAAAGGAGAGGAGAAGGCTAAATGCACCCAATGAGGATGGGATTTGAGCCCACGCGTGCAGAGCTCACTGGATTAGCATCCATCCCCTTAACCACTCGGCCACCTCACTGGAGCTGTTAAAGAAGGGACAGGAGCAGAAATCAAAGGCCAGCAAAGATAGGGACACTCAGGAGTTTTTAAATACTAAGTGTAAGCAGGGTCTGGATGAGCTCCCCCCTCACATCGAGTGATGAGCTGGGGGGAAAACTTTTCACACTGTGCCCTCTTGTCTGTGTCTGCGGCCCCTCAGCAACTGCGGTTGAGAACCGGGGCTGGGAGCAGGGCCATGGCTTCCTACGGAGAGGGGAGTGGGCAGGTGTAAGGGGGACGAGGCTGCATCAGGAGTCAAGTTCCAGTTTCTACAAAGAGCTAACGGAGCCTCAACCCCGCATCTGAATGAATGTCACATTTCTCACTAGCTACAGGACAGAAACAAACGTCATTTCAATCCCAGGTGAGCCCGTTTCAATCCTTTCTCAGCCTGATTCCTTCACCCTCATTCCTTAGGGCCTTGTGCCACCGTGTGGGTGTTTCATTCCCCCTCAGCTTCACACAGGGACACAATTTCCTTTGCACAGATCCATGAACAGCAAAACCGCCCTGTGACTCTCGTCCATTGAAACCTTCTCTCCTGCAGTGGGAATGGTCTGACAGAGGGGACGTGGCACCTTCAGCCCTGACAGTGACATATTCGCTCTCCTCTTTCTTCATGCTGCTGCTGCTGCTATTCCTGGAAAAGTGAAGGATGTTGTTATTTCATAAAAGGTCAAGGCTGGTATAAAAAGATGAGTTGACTCCAGGGTGAGAAGAGAAAGGAGCCACCAACCCCTGTGTATTGCAAGGAAACCTTGGTCATATTATCGCCAAGGAAGCGGGGAGAAGTATAGCAGTGGCTGGTTTCGATCCATCGACCGCTGGCTTAGCGGCCCAGCACGCTTCCGCTGCACCACTCTGCTGAGTCGTTACCTATCGCCTCCAGCACCCAGTCTCCAGCATCCTTTTTGTGTGCCATGACTGACTAAAACAACCTGGACAGACAAGCAAAAAGTCATAAAGGTGCTGAAGTAACTCAGTCAGGTGAGCGTTGCACTGATTCTCTAGAGCTCTCTAGTTCAATCCCAGGCCTTGGCATGCTCTGTGTGTGCAGGGGTGGGCTGTTTTCTCAAAGCGCAGTGGTACCTCCATGTTCGCCGTGCGGGGGAGCAGCATCCCCCGGCAGTGATTTGCTCCTTGCTGCCGGAGCAGAGCAGCAGGCTCAGCCATCAGAACTTCCCGGAGCGATGAGAGGGGAGGGGCCCAGCCTCTGGAGCAGGAACGCAGGGCAGGGAGTTCCCGGCGGGCATTGTGGGATACTGGCGGAGGCCAGTTCTGGTGATATAATGACCAGCAGCGTCTACACTGACACTTTGTCACTCTCAGTTTGCTGCAAAAAGCTCCAGGCCTCTCGTCGAGGTGGGTTTATTTTGTCGCCAACAGAGGGCAGATTTGTCGCCAGATGTGGCATTGCCGTGTGTGCACCAGCCAAAAGCTGGCGACCGAGGGATCGTCGTGTGTTTTTCACACACCTGAGCAATATAATGATGCTGAAATAACTTTGTAGTGCAGACCTGGCCAAGGATTCACACACACACAGCTTGCCAGGAAAACTTCACCTGCTCCTCTGCTTTGCAGAATCCCTTATTTCACACTCCCCAGCAGGGAAAACCAGCGTGGGCTTGTGTACCCAGTCAGCCCATGTGAGCTTTCTGTCTTCTCTTGCTCTTTCTCAGCGAGGGGAAGGAAAAGAAGCTCCCCTTCGAGCTGGACTCACAAGGGCGATGTAAGGATGACTTCCTGGGAGCCGGCTCCAGACCTTTGCTCTACCAGCTGACCCATCGAAGGTCTGCTCCCACTTTCTCCAGTTCGATACCCAGTATGAGAGGTAACGGGTGTCACAGTTGCTCTCTGAGAGAGATGCTGTGTGCATTACCCCACGTGGGCACCCGGTGTCACTGTTGCTCTCTGAGAGAGACGCTGTGTGCATTACCTCACGTGGACACCCGGTGTCACTCTTCCTCTCTGAGAGAGACGCTGCATTACCCACGTGGAGATATGCCTCTCTCATAGAGCTGAAAGGACTTTGAGCCCTGCTTTCACTAGCAGGACGAAGTACTGTCCCCTGACAGATTTTTGCCCCAGATCCATAACGGCCCCCTCAAGGATTGAACTCACAACCCTGGGTGTAGCAGGCCAATGCTCAAACCACTGAGCTATTCCTCCCTCCTGACCCATAGCATAAATCATGCCCCCCTGACCTATACTGTAAATACCCCAAATTGAATCTTGGGGGCGTGGGAGCCCGGGGGCCCCTCAGCACCATCTACTGTGTGGGGTGGTGGAAAGCCCCAAAGCGCCCATTGTACCCCTGGGGAGGGGGAAGCCCCAGGGGCCCGCTGCCACTCTGGCCACTGCAGGGGAAGCCCCGGGGGGCCTGTAGGGCCGGGCTCGGCTGGGTGTTTATTCCTTCCTGTCATCGCTGTGGAAGTGTAAACAGAGAGAATTTGCTCCTCTTTTCTATGCGGAACAAAAGAAAGTGGCTGAATCATTTCCAGGGCTGTAAGTAATAAAACACAAACTAGCAGAGGAGGGTTTCGATCCATCGATCTCTGGGTTATGGGCCCAGCACGCTTCCGCTGCATCACTCTGCTCTATAGGAAAGCTGCCTGGAGCATCTATTCACCCACAAAGCAGAGTGGCGCAGACGTCCTGGAGCGTTGTTTTGGGCATGTGGAGTAGGCGGCACAGAGGTGCAGCCTCACCACCGAGTCTGTTTCCCAGGAGGTGAGGGGGGCTGCAGGGTGATCTCCCACCTCCTTGAATCCAGTAAACTGTGCTCCCCACTGTCATGCTGGTGCCTCTGCATTTCTTTATTGACAAATAACATTGTCAGAATTTTAAAATCTTGTGCACAGAATTGTAATTGTTTTGGTGCAGAATCTCCTGAGGAGTGAAACCTACTCAGGGACCCTCCTTGCAGTGTCACTGCTCGGTGACCCACTCAGCCTCACACCCGTGCACAGAGAGGGCGTGGCTACACTTGCGCGGGATAGCGCAATAAAGCTGCCAAGAGCGCTCTGCCTTACTCCCCGTCCACACGGGCACGGCACGTAGAGCGCTCTGACTCCGCGGCTGGAGCGCGCCGGGGACTCCACCTCCCCGAGAGGAACAACGCTTGTTGCGCTCTCGCTGGAGCGCCGCGGTGCCAGTGTGGGCACCTAATGCGCTCCGATTGGCCTCCGGACGCGTCCCACAATGCCTGGTCTGGCCACTCTGGTAATCACTTTTGACTTCTGCTGCCCTGTCCTCAGGTGACCAACCGTCAGACCCGCCCTTTAAATCCCCTTCGTGTTTGCTCAGCCAGGCGTGGAGAGCTCTCAGCGCATCTTTCCAGGTGACCATGCCTCCACGCGCCAGGCGATCCCCAGTATGGAGCAATGGTGAGGTGCTGGATCTCCTCAGTGTTTGGGGGGAGGGAGCTGTGCAGTCCCAGCTGCACTCCAGCCGTAGGAATTACGATACCTTCAGGCACATATCAAGGGATGGTGGTAACCCCATGCCGCTTCCTCGTTCCTCACAGGCCTGTTTTGCTGCTTCAAAGCCACAGAGACACCTCCCAGCAGCTGGTTTGCCAGGGCCCCTGCCCAGCCCCCTGCACCGCTCCCTGCCAGGGCCAGAGCTCGCAAGGCACCAGCCTGGAGCCAGGGCCGCTGGGTGCTGCTTACGAAAAGCCAGCAGAGGGACACAGGGGAACTGTGCTGTGCCCATAACACAGAGGTGGATTAATCAAACCCTCTTCTGCTCGCACCGGGCCTCTCGCTTCCTACCCTGGGCCTGCAAGCGAGGGGGCGGCTTGCACAGCGCCAAGAGTCTCACCTGTGAGGCAGGAGGCGGCTGACGCCCGCAGCCTGCTGGGGAGCTCCCAGAAGTGATTAAGGGACAGAGACTCCTAAGTGCCCAGAGTAACTAGGGTTTGGGGTTCACGAGGCCGGTAAGGGGGTCGCTATGTCGGCCTTGTAACCCTGGGTGTCAGGTCGCTGTGCAGCTTTGATCTAGAGCTCTGATCCCAACAACCGACCAGCAGCCCACAGCCTCACCCTGGGTCTGCCCCACCTGGTTACTCCTCACAGGCTGACCGGACCCCGCTTCCAGCCCTGGATTCACCCCCCAATCATCGTACTGCCACTCAGAGCGACAGCCGTGGAGGTGCTGACGGAGGGAGGGGTGACTCTGGGATGGGGTTCTTCTCTAAAGATGGCTGCAGAAAGGTGGGGTTCAGCTCTGTCAGCGACCTGCCCCATTGCCTCGCTGACAGGGGATGCCGACATTTCTGCAAGGCGCACTGGCAGCGGGCGGGATGTGGCTGCTGCCACAGGCCTGGCTTTAACGCCTGGTGCTTCTTCACCTGCTTGACTGTCTGGGGCCTTCGGTGCCGCCCTGCCGGCTGTCCCTCCCAGCTGTGGGAGAAGCGAGCTGGTGGCTGAAAGGGTTTTGCTGGGGCTGTCGGTGAGGGGGAATCGCTGGCTGAGGATGGCTCCATGGAAGAGCTGAGCTTTGCCTGTCGTTCCGGCCTGTGGTCTCCTCTGTCATGTGGCAGTGAGTTCCACAGCTCCGGGGGGAGCTCAGCCTCCTGTACGGAAAAGCCTCCCTGTCTGGGTGAGCTGGTGGGACGCGGCTGTCAGGAGAAGTCGTGTTGGCAGGAGAAGGGACGATCTCCCTGGTGGAGACGGTTTGGACAGCGGCTGGAGCCTGGCCCTGGGCTCTGTGAGAGGAGCCGGAGCAGGGAGCGGGTGCTGGGGTGACCTGTGGGGCAGAGCAGGGAGCGGGTGCTGGGGTGACCTGTGGGGCAGAGCAGGGAGCGGGTGCTGGGGTGACCTGTGGGGCGGAGCAGGGAGCGGGTGCTGGGGTGACCTGTGGGGCAGAGCAGGGAGCGGGTGCTGGGGTGACCTGTGGGGCAGAGCAGGGAGCGGGTGCTGGGGTGACCTGTGGGGCAGAGCAGGGAGCGGGTGCTGGGGTGACCTGTGGGGCAGAGCAGGGAGCGGGTGCTGGGGTGACCTGTGGGGCAGAGCAGGGAGCGGGTGCTGGGGTGACCTGTGGGGCAGAGCAGGGAGCGGGTGCTGGGGTGACCTGTGGGGCAGAGCAGGGAGCGGGTGCTGGGGTGACCTGTGGGGCAGAGCAGGGAGCGGGTGCTGGGGTGACCTGTGGGGCAGAGCAGGGAGCGGGTGCTGGGGTGACCTGTGGGGCAGAGCAGGGAGCGGGTGCTGGGGTGACCTGTGGGGCAGAGCAGGGAGCGGGTGCTGGGGTGACCTGTGGGGCGGAGCAGGGAGCGGGCGCTGGGGTGACCTGTGGGGCGGAGCAGGGAGCGGGTGCTGGGGTGACCTGTGGGGCAGAGCAGGGAGCGGGTGCTGGGGTGACCTGTGGGGCAGAGCAGGGAGCGGGTGCTGGGGTGACCTGTGGGGCAGATTGAACCAGCTGGAGCTGCTCAGGGCGTGTCGGTCCATCCCCAGCTGCAGGAAGGAGCCGTAGATCTCGCAGAGAGGTGGGGGCAGGGCCGTCCTTAGCCATGGGCAGAACAGACGGGCACGTAGGGCACCGCTCTGCCTGGGGCACCAGACACTCTGCCGGGAGCCGGGAGGGACAGGAAGCCGTGGGGCAGGTAAGAGCAGCGCTGGGTCCTAGAGAGAGCCCAATGCGCTGCCAGCAGCACAGTCTGGGGAGGGGATTGGCTGCTGGGGTCTCTGGGAAGGGCGGGGAGGAGCTCACCTGTGAGTGTGACTCTCCCCCGGCGTGAGGGGAGGCAGGCTGGGCGGCTCTGGCAGTGTCCTTTGTTGCCCCCATAACGTCCATTCTTCTCCCCCCCCTACAGAGCACCCCCCTTTCCCCTCCCCCCCACAAAGAGCACCCCCCTTTCTCCTCCCCCCCCACAGAGCACCCCCATCTCCCCGCCCTCCCCTCCGGCAGGGCTGGGTTGGCTGAGGAGCTGGGGGGGCATGGGGGGTGGGGGGGTGGGCTGCGTGCTGAGGAAATAAAAATGAAAGTAAGTCACTTCCTCGGCAGCCAGCCCAAGCAACAGGGGCCGGCTGGAATTACCACCCCCAGCTGGCTGGGCTGGGGACAGGGTGACCAGAGAGCATGTGTGAAAAACCAGGACAGGGGGTTGGTAGGGTGACCAGATGTCCCACTTGTATAGGGACAGTCCCAATTTTAGGGTCTTTTCTTTATATAGGCTCCTATTGCCCCCCCACCCCCGTCCCTGATTTTCCACCGTTGCTGTCTGGTCACCCTAGGTGGGGGGTAATTGGTGCCTATATAAGACAAAGCCCCAAATAGCGGAAGTGGCCCTATAAAATCAGGACATCTGGTCACCCTCGCTGGGGAGCGTCTCTCCCCCGGGCTGGCAGCGATCCTCCTCATCCGGGGGGAGCTGCGCAGGGCAGGATGAGCGGCTGTGGGTCCGTGGGTGCCCGTCCCTGAGATCAGAGGCTGGGCTAACTTCCCCATGGTCCGTGGGGCTGGCGGTGGTGCCCAGTGGCCTGTGATCAGACCTGACGGTTTGCTGCTGCTGTTGCCGCTCTGCTCCCCAAGTGACTAGCCAGCAGGCGGGGCAATTCTAGGGGGGCACAGCAATGCGGGGGGCATGGCCCCATCAGTTTTAAAAGGAGGGCTCTGCTGTTCCCATGGATACCTCTCATGTCACCGTGGTTCTGCTGCAGCCCCAGGTAAGCAATGGGTCCGGGTTGCTGGTTACAGATTTCCTCTTTCTCCATCCCCGCCCCACGCGTCCAGCCTGCAGGAGGAAAGGGCTGGCCCGAGAGCCGTGTTAACATCATCCTGTCAACACTGCGGGGTTAGCAGGATGTCCCTGGCTGTGCACACAGCGAGCTGGATGCATCGTTCTCAGGGCAGAGCCTAGTCAGGCGCGGGAGGAGACCACACGCTCAGCCATCTCGGAGAGACCTGGGGACTAAGGGTCTGAAGAAGTTCTCAAGGTCTAATTTTTGAAAATATTTTTTATCAATGAATTGGGAGAAAACATCCAATCACTGCTGATAAGATTGGTGGGTGACAAAATACCGGCAGAGTGGTAATTACTGATGAGGAGAGGGCAGTGATACAGCGCGATCTGGCTCATTCGGCAAGCTGGGCCCATTCAAAGGAAACAAGTTTGACCAGAGCCAAATGCAAAGTCCGATACCTAGCAACAAGGCATGTCGGCCACACCTACAGAATGGGGAAGTGTATCCAGGTGAACAGGGCTAAAGCCATCATGAGACGTTTGGGCAGAGCCGTGAGTAGGATGGGGGCGGGGGACACAGCATCAGTGAGGCTGATATGGGAATACTGCATCCAGTTTTGGTGTCCTCATTTGAAAGAGATGTTGAGAAATTGGAGCTGGGGCAGCAAAGAGCCACCAAATGTTCTGAGGTCTGGAGAAAAATGCCTTCAAGTGAGCTATTGAAAGAGCTCCACCTGTTTAGCTTCTCAAAAGAAGATTGAAAGGTGACTTCATTGAAGTGTTGAAGTGCCTTAATGGAGAGAAAATATTGGGTATTAAAGGGCTCTTTAATCTAGCAGAGAAAGGCATAACAAGACCCAATGGCTGGAAGGTAAAAAGAGACAAATTACAAATAAGGGAGGATTATTCAGCAGTGAGGATGATTCACCACAGGAACAAGGTACCAAGGGAAGTGGTGGATTCTACATCTCTTGATGTCATTTCATGATGACTAGACATAGGCGCTGACTTCGTGGGTGCTCCGGGGCTGGAGCACCCACGGGGAAAAATTGGTGGGTGCTCTGCACCCACCGGCAGCTCCCCGCCAACCCCGGAGCTCGCCGCCATCTTACCTTAGCACCGGGAGACGTTGTGGGGCCCCGCCCCCGACACTGGGCGATGTTGTGTCGGGGGCGGGGCCCCGCAATGTCACCCGGCGTCAGGGGCGGGGCCGGGCGTCGGGAGCGGGGCGCTGGGCGTGAGCTCCCACCGGCGCCAGAGAAATCCGGTGCCTGGGCGACTAGTTGCCTTTCTGGAATGTGTTTGCCCCAAAAGTAGCTCTTGTGGTACACAGGAGGCCTGTGATATGCAGGGGGTCAGATTAGATGTTCTAATGGTCTCTTCTGACCATAAAGTCTACTAATTTCTGAAAAAGTGAGTGGAGCATTGGGAGCAGCCCCTGATGTTTTCCTGTCTAGCCGGCTTGCTTCCTAGAATGGACACTCATTGAGTGGGGTGATCCCCAGGGAGTCGCTCAAACCTCCCAAGTGTCTGGCCAGCGGCAGGACATTAGCACTGCAGGGGAGGGGTGGGTGAGGCAGTGACATCACAAAGGCCTTTTGCAGGACCTCGGCCTATTGGTCAAAGGTGGTGGGAGGCGGTGACCTCACAGAGAGATGCTGACATCAGCCAGGCCAGGCCAGGGGCGCAGGGCCAGGGAAACCTCGGAGACCCCCGTGGCTTTGCTTCAGCAAGTCTCCTTGTCGAGGTCTCTCTCAGAGGACTGAGAGAGTATTAGGGTTCACGTACGTGAGCGCCAGGAGGAACCTCTTTGGAGTTTTCTCCTTTCCTTTTACGGACTTTCCTAGAAAACAGACGTCCCTGGTTAGAAGGTAAGAGCCTCCGAGAGGTTTGGAACCTGTTCAGTCTGATCCATCTGGTGCCAGCTGAATTCTAGGCATGGAAAACAGTCGCTTCAGGTGGCAGAATTTTATTCCCCACTTGGGATTTTGTCCCTCAGAATCACTGGGGACATTAGGGTTTGTCCTTTTTGTTTGACCTTTTCTCCATCCCTCCCTCCTTTCTCTTCACCTCTTACTTCTTTTGTCCTTTCCCCTGTTCCCCTCCCACCACCAGGAGAGGTGTAGGGGTGTGTGGGGGGTGGGTGTGTCGGGTCGGTGGGTGGGGGGTGTGACAGTGTACCCCATAAGGCTTTATGTGGAGATGCTTATAAATGTATATATGATATATATACTCGGTGTCACTGTTGCTCTCTGAGGGGAGGGGCAGATCCCGGTTGCAGAGTTTCTGTCCTGTCCTGGTTATCACATTTGCCTGACACGCAAAGGGGCCCTGGTTTTAAACCAGGCAGAAAGATGAAGTTTTACTTTTCTCAGGTCCCTTAGCTGACCAGCGAGGTGCTCCCCTTTTTGCCACTGGGATCACCCCAACCCCTGCAGGACAGAGGGTGGGGAAATGAGCTGAGAAAGCTGCTGTTTCCTACCCTCTTTTTCTTGGCTAGTTTCTCTTCTGCACCAGACTTACTCTTTTACTCCCTAAGTCTGGCGAGCTCAGTTGGTCGAGCATCAGTCATTTAATCTGAGGGTCCAGGGTTCAAGTCCCTGGTGAAGTGTAGGGAAGATCATTTCCCCCTGCGGTGTCCCCTGAGAGCATCACGAGTCAGCTCTTCAGTCCCCCAGCCAGGGGCCCCAGACCCCCCCAGAGCCCAGACCCCCAGCCAGGGCCCCCCAGATATTCCCTGGGACCGAGCCCCCCCGAGCCCCCCCGCCACAGTGAGAGCCGCCCATGGGGGGAGGGGGAGACAATGGGGTGCGGTGGGGGAGGGGCAGAGACCTACTCAGGGATGGGGGGGGAGCGGGGGCACCCTGGGTGCGGCTCGTGGCTCTCTGGGGAGAAAGGGGGCGGGGCGGGGGGTCCCCAGGGCCTGGGGCAGCGGTAAATCCGAGGGGGTCTCAGCCCCCCCTCGGGGGTAACCTGCTCCTCTCCCCGTGCCCCGATCTGCACATGCCCAGAGCCGTGAGCCACACAGAGCCCCGCGCGCGTTCGCAACGTCACTTCCGCTCCCTTCAGGAGCGCCAGGAACTACATCTCCCAGGCTTCCCCGGGAGCTGCTTCCGCCCTCTTCCGCCCAGCTCAGGGAGCGGTTCCAGCAGCTGTTACTGCGCATGCTCAGTGCGAGCCCCAGGGAGACTGGAGAACACAGGCCAGAGCCCAGGGGCGGGGCAGCTCCTGGGGGCGGGGCTCTGGCACAGCCCGGGGGCGGGGCAGCTCCTGGGGGCGGGGCTCTGGCCGAGCCCGGGGGCGGGGCAGCGCCTGGGGGCGGGGCTCTAGGCGATTGTGAGCCAGGGGCGGGGAATCTCCTGGGGGCGAGGCTCTGGCACAGCCCGGGGGCGGGGCATCTCCTGGGGGCGAGGCTCTGGCACAGAGCGGGGATGGGGCAGCTCCTGGGGGCGGGGCTCTGGCACAGCCTGGGGGTGGGGCAGCTCCTGGGGGCGGGGCTATGGCACAGCCCGGGGGCGGGGCAGCTCCTGGGGGCGGGGCTCTAGCCCCATTGTGAGCCAGGGGCGGGGCAGCTCCTGGGGGCGGGGCTCTAGCCCCATTGTGAGCCAGGGGCAGGGCAGCTCCTGGGGGCGGGGCTCTGGCACAGCCCGGGGGCGGGGCATCTCCTGGGGGCGGTGCTCTGGCCCCATTGTGAGCCAGGGGTGGGGCAGCTCCTGGGGGCGGGGCTCTGGCCCCATTGCGAGCCAGGAGCGGGGCAGCTCCTGGGGGCGGGGCTCTACCCCATTGTGAGCCAGGGGCGGGGCAGCTCCTGGGGGCGGGACTCTGGCACAGAGCGGGGACGGGGCATCTCCTGGGGGCGGGGCTCTGGCCCCATTGTGAGCCAGGGGAGGGACAGCTCCTGGGGGTGGGGCTCTGGCACAGAGCGGGGACGGGGCAGCTCCTGGGGGCGGGGCTCTAGCCCCATTGTGAGCCAGGGGCGGGACAGCTCCTGGGGGCGGGGCTCTGGCACAGAGCGGGGACGGGGCAGCTCCTGGGGGCGGGGCTCTAGCCCCATATTGAGCCAGGGGCAGGGCAGCTCCTGGGGGTGGGGCTCTGGCTCCAATGTGAGCAGGGGGCGAGGCAGCGCCTGGGGGCGGGGCAGCGCCTGGGGGCGGGGCTCTGGCCCCATTGTGAGCCAGGGGCGGGGCAGCTCCTGGGGGCGGGGCTCTGACACAGCCCGGGGGCGGGGCAGCGCCTGGGGGCGGGGCTCTGGCACAGCCCGGGGGCGGGGGCAGCTCCTGGGGCGGGACTCTCTGGCCCAGCCCGGGGGCGGGGCAGCACCGGGGGGCGGGGCTCTGGCTCCATTGGGAGCCGGGGGCGGGGCAGCGCCTGGGGGTGGGGCAGCGCCTGAGGGCGGAGCTCAGGCACAGCCCGGGGGCGGGGCAGCGCCTGGGGGCGGGGCTCTGGCTCCATTGGGAGCCGGGGGCGGGGCAGCGCCTGGGGGCGGGGCTCTGCCACAGCCTGGGGGCGGGGCAGCTCCTGGGGGCGGGGCTCTAGCCCCATTGTGAGCCTGGGACGGGGCAGCTCCTGGGGGCGGGGCTCTGGCACATTGCAGGGACGGGGCAGCTCCTGGGGGCGGGGCTCTGGCCCAGCACGGGGGCAGGGCAGCGGCTGGGGGCGGGGCTCTAGCCCCATTGTGAGCCGGGGGCGGGGCAGCTCCTGGGGGCGTGGCTCTAGCCCCATTGGGAGCCGGGGGCCGGCAGCTCCTCGGCGCGGGGCTCTGGCACAGCCCGGGGGCGGGGCAGCTCCTGGGGGCGGTGCTCTGGCCCCATTGTGAGCTATGGGCGGGGCAGCTCCTGGGGGCGGGGCAGCTCCTGGGGGCGGGGCTCTGGCACAGCCCTGGGGTGGGGCAGCTCCTGGGGGCGGGGCTATGGCACAGCCCGGGGGCGGGGCAGCTCCTGGGGGCGGGGCTCTGGCCCAGCACGGGGGCAGGGCAGCGCCTGCGGGCGGGGCTCTAGCCCCATTGTGAGCCAGGGGCGGGGCAGCTCCTGGGGGCGGGGCTCTGGCTCCAATGTGAGCAGGGGGCGAGGCAGCGCCTGGGGGCGGGGAAGCTCCTGGGGGCAGGGCTCTGGCCCCATTGCGAGCCAGGGGCGGGGCAGCTCCTGGGGGCGGGGCTCTGGCACAGCCCGGGGGTGGGGCATCTCCTGGGGGCGGGGCTCTGGCCCCATTGCGAGCCAGGGGCGGGGCAGCTCCTGGGGGCGGGGCTCTAGCCCCTTTGTGAGCCAGGGGCGGGGCAGCTCCTGGGGGCGGGACTCTGGCACAGCCCGGGGGTGGGGCATCTCCTGGGGGCGGGGCTCTAGCCCCATTGTGAGCCAGGGGAGGGGCAGCTCCTGGGGGCGGGGCTCTGGCTCCAATGTGAGCAGGGGGCGAGGCATCTCCTGGGGGCGGGGCAGCTCCTGGGGGCGGGGCAGCGCCTGGGGGCGGGGCTCTGGCACAACCCGGGGGCGGGGCAGCGCCTGGGGGCGGGGCTCGGGCACAGCCCGGGGGCGGGGGCAGCTCCTGGGGGCGGGACTCTCTTGCCCAGCCCAGGGGCGGGGCAGCGCCGGGGGGCGGGGCTCTGGCTCCATTGGGAGCCGGGGGCGGGGCAGCACCTGGGGGCGGGGCAGCTCCTGAGGGCAGAGCTCTGGCACAGCCCGGGGGCGGGGCAGTGCCTGGGGGTGGGGCTCTGGCTCCATTGGGAGCCGGGGGCGGGGCAGCGCCTGGGGGCGGGGCTCTGGCACAGGCTGGGGGCGGGGCAGCGCCTGGGGGCGGGGCTCTGGCACAGAGCGGGGACGGGGCAGCTCCTGGGGGCGGGGCTCTAGCCCCATTGTGAGCCTGGGACGGGGCAGCTCCTAGGGGCGGGGCTCTCGCACATTGCAGGGACGGGGCAGCTCCTGGGGGCGGGGCTCTGGCACAGCCCGGGGGCGGGGCAGCGCCTGGGGGCGGGGCTCTGGCACAACCCGGGGGCGGGGGCAGCTCCTGGGGGGGGGCTCTGGTCCAGCCCGGGGGCAGGACAGCTCCTGGGGGCGGGGCTCTGGCCCCGCCCGGGGGCAGGGCAGCTCCTGGGAGCCCGGGGGCGGAGCAGCGCCTGGCGGCGGGGCTCTGGCTCCATTGGGAGCCGGGGGCGGGGCAGCTCCTGGGGGCGGGGCTCTGTCTCCATTGGGAGCTGGGGGCGGGGCAGCGCCTGGGGGCGCGGCTCTGGCACAGCCCGGGGGCGGTGCAGCGCCTGGGGGCGGGGCTCTGGCTCCTTTGGTAGCCCGGGGCGGGGAGCGCCGGGGGCGGGGCTCTGGCACTGCCCGGGGGCGGGGGCAGCTGCTGGGGGCGGGGCTCTGGCCCAGCCCGGGGGCGGGGCAGCTCCTGGGGGCAGGGCTCTGGCCCCATTGTGAGCCAGGGGCGGGACAGCTCCTGGGGGCGGGGCTCTGGCACAGAGCGGGGACGGGGCAGCTCCTGGGGGCGGGGCTCTGGCTCCAATGTGAGCAGGGGGCGAGGCAGCACCTGGGGGCAGGGCAGCTCCTGGGGGCGGGGCTCTGGCCCCATTGTGAGCCAGGGGTGGGGCAGCTCCTGGGGGCGGGGCTCTGGCACAGCGCGGGGGCGGGGCAGCGCCGGGGGGCGGGGCTCTGGCTCCATTGGGAGCCCGGGTCGGGGCAGCGTCTGGGGGCGGGGCAGCTCCTGAGGGCGGAGCTCTGGCACAGCCCGGGGGCGGGGCAGCGCCTGGGGGCGGGGCTCTGGCTCCATTGGGAGCCGGGGGCGGGGCAGCGCCTGGGGGCGGGGCTCTGGCACAGGCTGGGGGCGGGGCAGCTCCTGGGGGCGGGGCTCTAGCCCCATTGTGAGCCTGGGACGGGGCAGCTCCTGGGGGCGGGGCTCTGGCTCCATTGGGAGCCGGGGGCGGGACAGCTCCTGGGGGCGGGGCTCTCGCACATTGCAGGGACGGGGCAGCTCCTGGGGGCGGGGCTCTGGCACAGCCCGGGGGCGGGGCAGCGCCTGGGGGCGGGGCTCTGGCACAACCCGGGGGCGGGGGCAGCTCCTGGGGGGGGGCTCTGGTCCAGCCCGGGGGCGGGACAGCTCCTGGGGGCGGGGCTGTGGCTCCATTGGGAGCCGGGGGCGGGGCAGCGCCTGGGGGCGGAGCTCTGGCACAGCCCGGGGGCGGGGCAGCGCCTGGGGGCGTGGCTCTGGCTCCTTTGGTAGCCCGGGGCGGGGAGCGCCGGGGGCGGGGCTCTGGCACTGCACGGGGCCCGGGGCAGCTGCTGGGGGCGGGGCTCTGGCCCAGCCCGGGGGCGGGGCAGCTCCTGGGGGCGGGGCTCTGGCCCAGCCCGGGGGCGGGGCAGCTCCTGGGGGCGGGGCTCTGGCCCCTTTGTGAGCCAGGGGTGGGACAGCTCCTGGGGGCGGGGCTCTGGCACAGAGCGGGGACGGGGCAGCTCCTGGGGGCGGGGCTCTAGCCCCATTGTGAGCCAGGGGCGGGGCAGCTCCTGGGGGCGTGGCTCTGGCTCCAATGTGAGCAGGGGGCCAGGCAGCGCCTGGGGGCGGGGCAGCTCCTGGGGGCGGGGCTCTGGCACAACCCGGGGGCGGGGCAGCGCCTGGGGGCGGGGCTCTGGCACAGCCCGGGGGCGGTGGCAGCTCCTGGGGGCGGGACTCTCTGGCCCAGCCCGGGGGCGGGGCAGCACCGGGGGGCGGGGTTCTGGCTCCGTTCGGAGCCGGGGGCGGGGCAGCGCCTGGGGGCGGGGCAGCTCCTGAGGGCGGAGCTCTGGCACAGCCCGGGGGCGGGGCAGCTCCTGGGGGCGGGGCTCTGGCTCCATTGGGAGCCGGGGGCGGGGCAGCTCCTGGGGGCGGGGCTCTCGCACATTGCAGGGACGGGCAGCTCCTGGGGGCGGGGCTCTGTCACAGCCCGGTGGTGGGGCAGTGCCTGGGGGCGGGGCTCTGGCTCCTTTGGTAGCCCTGGGCGGGAGCGCCGGGGGCGGGGCTCTGGCACTGCCCGGGGGCGTGGGCAGCTGCTGGGGGCGGGGCTCTGGCCCAGCCCGGGGGCGGGGCAGCTCATGGGTGCGGGGCTTTGGCCCAGCACGGGGGCGGGGCAGCTCCTGGGGGCGGGGCTCTGGCACAGCCCGGGGCGGGGCAGCGCCTGGGGGCAGGGCTCTGGCTCCTTTGGTAGCCCGGGGAGGGGATTGCCGGGGGCGGGGCTCTGGCTCCATTGGGAGCCGGGGGTGGGGCAGCTCCTGGGGGCGGGGCTCTGGCTCCATTGGGAGCCGGGGGCGGGGCAGCGCCTGGGGGCGGGGCTCTGGCTCCATTGGGAGCCGGGGGCGGGGCTGAGCAGCGGCTCCCTGGGGGGTCCCGTGTTTGCCGGCAGCGCTGGAGCCGCCGGGGCGATCGCGGAGCTGCTGGGCTCAGCTGCAGCCGGGCTCGGCCCCGGCCCCGCCGGGACCCGGGTGGGGACAGAGCCTGGGGCCGGGGGGTTCCCCTGTGTGGGGCCGGGGGCGGCGGGGGGACGAGTCGGAGCTGCGGGCGGGGGAAGGACAGTGGGACACGTGGGGGGTGGAGCGTCCCCTGGGAGCCAGGAAAGTTCGCGTGAGAAGAAAGTGTCTGTGTATGTGTGTGTGTCTGACTGTGTGTGTGTGTCTGTGTGTGTCAGTGTGTGTGTGTCCGTGTGTGTGTGTGTCTGTGTGTGTGTGTGTTACTGTGTGTGTGTGTCACTGTGTGTGTGACTGTGTGTGTGACTCGGTGTGTGTGTGTCATTGTGTATCTGTGGGTGTGTGTGTCATTGTGTGTCAGTGTGTGTGTGTCAGTGTGTGTGTGTAACTGTGTGTGTGTCAGTGTGTGTGTGTGTGTCCGTGTGTGTGAGTCGGTGTGTGTGTGTCATTGTGTATCTGTCAGTGTGTGTGTGTGTGTGTGTGTGTGTGTCAGTGTCTGTGTGTGTGTCAGTGTGTGTCAGTGTATGTGTGTGTGTTGCTATTTGCACCCTTGTGCCACGTCCCTCTCACACACTGATCACAATTCTCTCTCCGCTTCTTCCCCTTTGCTCTCCCCTCACCACATGTGGCTACAAAAATCCCACAATGACGGACTCTCCCGTCTCTTCTTTTGCCCCATTTTCTCCATCAGTCTCCAACAGCCATTTCAATTCTCCCCAGATTTGGGATGTTCCCCCCCCCCAGTTTATCTGCAGCCCTTTGTCCTCGTTCGGGTGGGAAATTGCTGCCCCGAGTCACTCCCCAAAGGGGGTCGGGGGTGGTGGGGGCTGTTTGGGGAGCCCCGAGACGTGGCTGCCTCAGTGGTGGCGATGGGGCGGCTGTTCTCTGCCAGCAGCAGGGCTTGGCCGGGGCCCAGGAGGGAACAGGAGGAGCCGGTGTCCCCTATGGAGCCTGCCCAGCCCCTTTGCTTCTGCTCCTTTCTAGCGTTTCCTTCACAGACTTTATTACTGGGGAGGCTGGAAAATGTCTCTGGGCTCAGCCCCGGCAGGAGGGGCCAGGTCCCCACTGTAGGAAAGAGATGACGCGTTTCCCCAGCATGGCAGAATGTCGGGTGTGTGTCTGCAGGGAAAGGGCCTGGGGGGATCGTGACGTGAAATTAACTAAACCCTGTTCTGCAACCTCCACAACTTTCTCCTCTCGCCGTGCCAGGCTGCAGAGTGGCGTCCATGTTACTCCAGCTCATCCCAGCCTCCCATTTGTCCCGATTTTCCGTGTTTGGTTGAGCCGTTTTTTTTTTTTTGTGGGAAGTCCCACAGGACCCTTTGTTGTTTCTACAGATCCAGACTAACACGGCCACCCCTCTGATACTAGTATTAACTGTAGAAGCTACAAAGGGTCCTGTGGCACCTTATAGACTAACAGAGGTATTGGAGCATAAGCTTTCGTGGGTGAATCCCCACTTCGTCGGACGCGAGCAGTGGAAAAGTATTAACTGTTTCCTACTGATGGGTCTAGAAAGCATTTGTCGAGTGGAAGACGACATTTCTGACAGACATTTCTGACAAGACCCAGCACTTTGTGTTCCAACATCTCCCAGGTTCTTTGGTGAAAATAAGACCAAGGTTTCTTTGCAATGTACAGGAAGAAAGAAGTTTCGCACCCCAGATGGGACTATGAACCCACAACCTCTAACGTAGGAAGCCAATGCTTTATCCATTAGGCCACTGGGGCTCTCAAGTGCAACTGAAGAAAGGATGGACATTCCCCCTCATAATTCCACATTCCTCACATTCGCTTGGAAGCCAAATACCCGCTTTATGCACTTACAGAAATGTCACATCCCCTGTCAGCGAGGCAAGTGGGCAGGTCGCTGACAGAGCTGAGCCCCACCTTTCTGCAGCCATCTTTAGAGAAGAACCCCACCCCAGAGTCACCCCTCCCTCCGTCAGCACCCCCACGGCTGTGGCTCTGAGTGGCAGTAGGATGATTGGGGGGTGAATCCAGGGCTGGAAGCGGGGTCAGCTCAGCCTGTGAGGAGTAACCAGGTGGGGCAGACCCAGGGTGAGGCTGTGGGCTGCTGGTGGGATGTTGGGATCAGAGCTCTAGATCAAAGCTGCACAGCGACCTGACACCCAGGGTTACAAGGCCGACATAGCGACCCCCTTACCGGCCTCGTGAACCCCAAACCCTCGTTACTCTGGGCACTTAGGAGTCTCTGTCCCTTAATCACTTCTGGGAGCTCCCCAGCAGGCTGCGGGCGTCAGCCGCCTCCTGCCTCACAGGTGAGACTCTTGGCGCTGTGCAAGCCGCCCCCTCGCTTGCAGGCCCAGGGTAGGAAGCGGGAGGCCCAGTGCTCGCAGAAGAGGGTTTGATTAATCCACCTCTGTGTTATGGGCACAGCACAGTTCCCCTGTGTCCCTCTGCTGGCTTTTCGTAAGCAGCACCCAGCGGCCCTGGCTCCAGGCTGGTGCCTTGCGAGCTCTGGCACGGGCAGGGAGCGGTGCAGGGGGCTGGGCAGGGGTCCTGGCAAACCAGCTGCTGGGAGGCACCTTTGAGGCAGCAAATCAGTCCCTTAAGAAGCAAAAATCAAGTTATTACCATCCCTGGGTGGGCTCGAACCCACAGCCTTTCGGTTAACAGCCGAACGCGCTGGCCCATTGCGCCACAGAGACACACAGAAACAAAACTGCTGTTACCAAGGCTGCTCCGAGCAGCCGGCGCATCTCCCTGCCAGCGCTGGAGCTCACAAGGCGCTAGGCCGGACACTGGAGCTGGGGCTGAAGACCCAGCAGGGGGGTGCAGCAGAAGTGGGCTGGGCCCAAACCCCAGTGGCTGATGGATCAAAACCATCGTATGCTAGACCTGCACGTCTTCCTTTTTGCTCTGGGCAATCCAGCAAGGAGCAATCAGCAGAGGGCCAAGAGCCGAGGCCATGAGGCAAGAGGTGGCTGAGGCGGCGGCTGGCCAGGTAGTTAAATCAGCCCAACCCCCCCGAGTCTGGATCAATGTCAGAAGGTTCCAGTCTCTCCATAGAAAACAATTTGTGAAATCCCAGATGAGTGGAGTTAAATCGGTTCTCAGCCTGAGTCCTTTGCTCTTAATCCTAAGGATATTGTCCCACCATGGGGCCATTTCCCACCTCTCTTTCAGACAGAAGCACCATTTTCTTTGCACAGATGCAGGAACAGCAAGATCTGTCTCTGCCCCTTGTGCAAAGCAGGGGGGCAAATTCCCTGGACCCGTCCTCTTCTGCAATGGAACCAATGGACGAGCAGGGGGCCCTGGGCCCATCCAGCCCTGCCAGTGAGATGTTCCCGCCCCTTCTCCTTAGTGCTGCTGTTGTTATTTCATGGAGTGTCTGGGATGGGGGAAAAGCTGAGTTCACTCCAGGTGAAGGGAAAAAAGGACCCTGAAAATCTCAGGGCCTTGGGGAAAACTCAACTGCTGCTACCGGGAAAACTGCGGTGCTGGAGATCTGCACGGGACAGGGACTGTGTGAACTGTCCAGGTGGGGAATGAATAACAATCTACAGCTAGATCCACCTCATTAACCACCGACACAGGCTAATCACGCTGCAGAGAGACGGGAAACCGGGAGCGATTCTTTGCTGTTCAGCCATAGAAACAGGGACCCAATTGCACCGCAGTGAATGTGCCGGGGAAAGCCGGACTTTACAGGCAGGTGGAAATAGCAGATCCTAGAAACACCTGGAGCTCCCCACCCCACTTCTGCCACCAGGGTCAGGAGTTGAGCTGCTCACAGCGCCCCCCCACCACCATGACCTTCCAGCAGGGGGTGGCAGCACCCACCCCCCCCGCCCCAATACAAGGGAGAGGCTGAGTGTATCTCTGCACCCTGAGTCTCTCTCCCGACACATAGAATCTGCCTCTGCTGCAAAGTGACCCCAAAGAACCAGCAGCCTCCAGGACAGCAGGATTGGCCTCAGAGCAGGGACTGTGTCCCCCATGCTGCTGTGAGGCCACTGGATGCTCTGGAGACAGGAGGGCTCTGAGTGTAACCCAGAGCAAGGACAGCCCAGCAGGGGATGTAGCTCAGTGGTAGAGCACATGCTTTGCATGTATGAGGCCCTGGGTTCAATCCCCAGCATCTCCAAGTTCTCTCTTCACCCTGCTGCTTTGCTCATGCCCAGAGGGGAGGCTCCCCAGCAGTCTCCCTGCAGGAGTTTCAGTCCTGCTCAGTGAGGGGCACGTGCCAATTGCAGGGAAGCTCTGTGGGGGTTTCTGCTCCTAAGTCACCTGGGTACTTTTAAGATTCCCACCCGCTGTGCTGCTTGGGATCATGGTGGACAAGGAAGGAGAAGGGAACGGGAGGGGAGAGTCCCATCTGCACAGACTGAGAGGCCAGGAAAGGGAGGGGCTGTCAGTGCTCAGAGAGGCGAGAGGTCAGTGATACAGACTGACTGGGGCTCCTCTTGGCACGGCCCCAATGGGGAAGGAAAGAGGTGGGGGGAGGGGAAGTAGACGGGCAGAAGGAGTCAAATGGGGCTAAACCGGAATAGAGATTTTCTTCCAGTTAAAATGTCCTGGAGTCTTGTCGCTGAAAAGCCGCATCTGGAGCGAGGTGTGAACCTGCAGCCTGTCAACGCCCAGGCAAAGGGGTGACCCCCAGAGACTGAGAGCTGCCGACTGCCCCACTGGGGCTAAGACGCACCTGCCGTGGTGCCCCTGGCTAGTGCAAAGGAGACTCTTGCCGGGGTGCTGAGTTCAGGCCTTACCCGGAGCCCTGGTGTCTATTCCCCATGTAGCTTCCCCACTTGCTTTGCCTCATTCCCGTGGAAAGTGCCGTACCAGGGTAATGGGAGTAAGTTCTAAACTGGGGAGGTTGGTGCAAAGCTTGGGAACTCCCCTCCCCCCCGCCCCCCTGTGCTGCCGTTAGCTCTGGGTGGGTTGTTCCTGGGCAGGGAGAATCGATTTATTTGCTGCTGAGAAAGCTGCCAGGACAGGTCTGTGGGCACCAGATCTCCCGGCTCCTCCCAGCACAGCCCAGGCGCCATCTCTGCCCCAGTCGCTGCTGGAGGAGGGTCCTTTACGCACTGAGCCGGAGGCCTTTCCTAGCCTTCTTAGTGCAGTCGGCAGCGTGTCAGTCTCATAATCTGAAGGTCCTGAGTTCAAGCCCCAGAGAGGGGAGCTGCTTTTGCTCCCGGCTTCAGATTTTCTAGAGGAGAAAAGAGACTAGAGCAGAGTGGTTTCTAGACCCCTCTCATCCAGCTCTCACACACACACAGACTTTTCAAAGGCATTAACTTTTCCTTCTCCTTTCTGACTGGTTAATGCAGCTGGAAATAGGGATTCGTAGAGGCCCCATTCCCAAAGCTCACACCCACAGGGCCATGGGAACGCTGGGGGCTGCCAGGTTGCTGTGGGCAAGTCGCGAAAGCGACACACAAACAATCCAGTGGGGCCATTGTCCCCCATGCTCCCCCCTAAACAGCTTTGTCTCTTGCTGAGTGTGATGCTGAGACTCCCCGGCCTCCGCATCCTCGACCCCCACTGGAGGCCGGTTCCTTCGACCCCTGTTCAGAGTTCAGCCCCCAGCCGGTGCAGCCCGGCCCAGCCACTCACCCTCTGCCCCAGGAGAGCCAGCGGGTGGGCTGCACCCACAGGCAGAGACCTGATACCGCTCCCCTCCGAGCAGCAGCCGCAGGTGTGGGCAGCTAATCCCCGTCTTGCTGCCAGGGGATCCAGCTAGGAGAGGAGCTGGGGGATCTGCAGGTTTTGCAGTGGGGAGGAGGCCAGACCAGTGGGGCTGTCTCAGGAGTCCCAGGGGGCTTGGCCAGTGGGGAGGCTCTAGGTCACATGTTGGGGGCAGGGTGGGGCATTAGGGATACAGGATGTGAGGTTGGTTAACATGGAACTGCACAAAAAACCTCCCCCTTTGCTCCAGCTAAAGGCCCTGCTTTGGCCTGTCCCCGTTTCATGAAAATCTTCATCTCTCCTCCGGCTCTCAGACACCCCCTCTCCCCCAGGGGTATTGTCACCATTTCTTCCCTTTTTCATGGGCTCGTACAAATAGTTTTGCCATGGAAATGATCCAGTACATTTAAAAGGAGAAAACCAATCCCACAACACGTGTGTATCTCCTCCCCCAGACAGAGTGTGGGTCTGAATCTTTCTACTGACCAGTCTGGGCAGGCAGAGTCACCCCCACATTCACTGCATGTTGGACCCAGGACTTGCGCCCAGCAGTTCTTGGGGCTGTGGGGAGAACCGAGCATCACGGGCAGCAGCGAGGGAGGGCGGCTGGGACTGAGCTGTCTGGGGAATAGTTTAATCCGTAGCTGTTGTTCGGAGAATTAAATCAATGCGGCTTCTACTGCTCCGTGTCTCCCCAGGAAACAACGGTTCTGGGCGAGGTGCCCAAACCTGCTAACAGTAAGAAGTGAAATGAAAGGGCCACACAATGGCGGCAGAACCTAAGAAATGAGAACCCAGGTTCTTGGTCAATGTGCTTTGAAGCTGAAAAGGGAGATGTTTCCTCTTTGACTCCTCGCCCCCCCCCCCCACTCTAATCCACTAGACCCCCCCGTCTCCTCCCACAGCCAGGAGTAGAACCCAGGAGAGAGAGAGAGAGACAGAGATTAGCTAGTGGTTCTAGATCAAATTATTAAATGTGGAATCGTGTTTTCTCCCCTGAAAGGATCCTGTGTAGTTTTGTCTGTATAACATCTGCTGGTGCCCCTCACTCCCGACCCGCAGCCCCTCCTATCCCAGCCCTGAGCTCCCCAGTCACCGCTCTGCCGGTGCCCCTCACTCCCGACCCGCAGCCCCTCCTATCCCAGCCCTGAGCTCCCCAGTCACCGCTCTGCCGGTGCCCCTCACTCCCGACCCGCAGCCCCTTCTATCCCAACCCTGAGCTCCCCAGTCACCGCTCTGCCGGTGCCCCTCACTCCCGACCCGCAGCCCCTTCTATCCCAGCCCTGAGCTCCCCAGTCACCGCTCTGCCGGTGCCCCTCACTCCCGACCCGCAGCCCCTTCTATCCCAGCCCTGAGCTCCCCAGTCACCGCTCTGCCGGTGCCCCTCACTCCCGACCCGCAGCCCCTTCTGTCCCAGCCCTGAGCTCCCCAGTCACTGCCCTGCCGGTGCCCCTCACTCCCGACCCGCAGCCCCTTCTATCCCAGCCCTGAGCTCCCCTGTCACCGCTCTGCCGGTGCCCCTCACTCCCGACCCGCAGCCCCTTCTATCCCAGCCCCGAGCTCCCCAGTCACCGCTCTGCTGGTGCCCCTCACTCCCGACCCGCAGCCCCTTCTATCCCAGCCCTGAGCTCCCCAGTCACCACTCTGCCGGTGCCCCTCACTCCCGACCCGCAGCCCCTTCTATCCCAGCCCTGAGCTCCCCAGTCACCGCTCTGCCGGTGCCCCTCACTCCCGACCCGCAGCCCCTTCTATCCCAGCCCTGAGCTCCCCAGTCACCGCTCTGCCGGTGCCCCTCACTCCCGACCCGCAGCCCCTTCTATCCCGCCCTGAGCTCCCCAGTCACCGCTCTGCCGGTGCCCCTCACTCCCGACCCACAGCCCCTCCTATCCCAGCCCTGAGCTCCCCAGTCACCGCTCTGCCGGTGCCCCTCACTCCCGACCCGCAGCCCCTTCTATCCCAGCCCTGAGCTCCCCAATCACCGCTCTGCCGGTGCCCCTCACTCCCGACCCGCAGCCCCTGCTGTACCAGCCCTGAGCTCCCCAGTCACCGCTCTGCCGGTGCCCCTCACTCCTGACCCGCAGCCCCTTCTATCCCAGCCCTGAGCTCCCCAGTCACCGCTCTGCCGGTGCCCCTCACTCCCGACCCGCAGCCCCTTCTATCCCAGCGCTGAGCTCCCCAGTCACCGCTCTGCCGGTGCCCCTCACTCCCGACCCGCAGCCCCTTCTATCCCAGCCCTGAGCTCCCCAGTCACCGCTCTGCCGGTGCCCCTCACTCCCGACCCGCAGCCCCTTCTATCCCAGCTCTGAGCTCCCCAGTCACCGCTCTGCCGGTGCCCCTCACTCCTGGCTGGGGGCTTGGGGCTGGGCTTTGGGGGGGGGGGTCTGGGGACCATGGCTGGGGTGCTGGGCTCTGGGGGGGGGTCTGGGGCACGTGGCTTGGGGGCTGGTCTCTGGGGGGGGTCTGGGGCCCCTGGCTGGGGGGCTGGGCTCTGGGGGGCGGGTCTGGGGTCCCTGGCTGGGGTCTGGGCTCCGGGGGGGTCTGGGTTCTGGGCGGGGTCTGGGCCCTTGGCTGGGTGTGGGCTCTGGGGGGGGTCTGGGGCCCCTGGCTTTGGGTCTGGGCTAGGGGGGGGGTCTGGGGCCACTGGCTGGGGGTATAGGATCTGGGGGGGGTCTGGGGCCCCTGGCTGGGGGTCTGGGCTCTGGGGGGGGTCTGGGGCCCCTGGCTGGGGGTCTGGGCTCGGGGGGGTGGTCTGGGGCCACTGGCTGGGGGTCTGGGCTCTTGGGGGGGTCTGGGGCCCCTGGCTGAGGGTCTGGGCTCTGGGGGTGGTCTGGGGTCCCTGCCTGGGGGCTGGGCTCTGGGGGGGTGTGGGCTCTTGGGGGGGTCTGGGCCCTTGGCTGGGTGCTGGATCTGGGGGGTGTCTGGGGCCCCTGGCTGGGGGTCTGGGCTCTGGGGGGGGTCTGGGACCCCTGGCCAGGGGACTGGGCTCTGCGGGGGGGTCTGGGGCCCCTGGCTGGGGGTGTGGGCTCTAGGGGGGGTTTGGAGCCCCTGGCTGGGGGGCTGGGCTCTGGGGCGGTCTGGGGCCCCTGGCTGGGGGTGTGGGCTCTGGGGGGGTGTCTGGCGCCCCTGCCTGGGGGTCTGGGGTATGGGAGGGCTCTGGGGCCCCTGGCTAGGGGTGTTGGCTCTGGCGGGGTCTGTGGCCCCTGGCTGGGGGTCTGGGATCTGGGGGGGGGTCTGGGGACCCTGGTTGGGGGTCTGGGCTCTGGGGGGGGTCTGGGGCCCCTGGCTGGGGGTCTGGGCTCTGGGGGGGGTCTGGCGCCCCTGGCTGGGTTTGTGGTCTCTTGGGGGGGTCTGGGGCCCCTGGCTGGGGGTCTGGGGTATGGAAGGGCTCTGGGGCCCCTGGCTAGGGGTGTTGGCTCTGGGGGGGGGTCGGTGGCCCCTGGCTGGGGGTCTGGCATCTGGGGGGGTCTGGAGCCCCTGGCTGGTGGTCTGGGCTCTGGGGGGTGTCCGGGGCCCCTGGCTGGTGGTCTGGGCTCTGGGGAGGGTCTGGGGCCCCTGGTTGGGGGTCTGGGCTCTGTGGGGGGGTCTGGTTCCCCTGGCTGTGGGTCTGGCGTCTGGGGGGGGTCTGGGACCACTGGCTGGGGGGCTGGGCTCTTGGGGGTTCTGGGGCCCCTGGCTGGGGGGCGGGCTCAGGGGGGGGTCTGGGACCCCTGGCTGGGGGTCTGGGCTCTGGGGGGGGTCTAGGGCCCCTGCCTGGGCCTGGGCTCTGTGGGGAGTCTGGGGCCCCTGGTTGGGGGTGTGGGCTCTGGGGGGGGTCTGAAGCCCTGGCTGGGGTGCTGGGCTCTTGGGGGGGTCTGGGGTCCGAGGCTGGGGGTCTGGGGCCCCTGTCTGGGGGTCTGGGCTCTGGGGGGGTCTGGGGCCCCTTGCTGGGGGTCTGGGCTCTGGGGGGGGTCTGGGGCCCCTGGCTGGGTGGTCTGCGGCCCCTGTCTGGGGGTCTGGGCTCTGGGTGGGGGTCTGGGGCCCCTGGCTGGGATTCTAGGCTCTGGGAGGGGGTCTGGGGCCCATGGCTGGGGGTCTGGGCTCTGGGGGTGGGGTCTGGGGCCCCTGGCTGGGGGTCTGGGCTCTGGGGGTGTCTGGGGCCCCTGGCTGGGGGGCTGGGCTCTGGGGGGGTGTATTGGACCCCTGGCAGGGGGTCTGGGCTCTGGGTGGGTTCTGGGGACCCTGGCTGGGGGCTGGGGCCCCTGTCTGGGGGGCTGGGGCCCCTGTCTGGGTGTCTGGGCTCTTGGGGGGGATCTGCGGCCCCTGGCTGGGGGTCTGGGCTCTTGGGGGGGTCTGGGGCCCCTGGCTGAGGGTCTGGGGTCCCTGGCTGGGGGCTGGGCTCCGGGGGGGTGTGGGCTCTGGGCGGGGTCTGGGCCCTTGGCTGGGGGTCTGGGCTCTGGGGGTTGTCTGGGGCCCCTGGCTCGGGGTCTGGGCTCTGGGGGGGGGGTCTGGGGCCGCTGGCTGGGGGTCTGGGCTCTGGGGGAGGTCTTGGGCCCCTGGCCGGGGGACTGGGCTCTGGGGGAGGGGGTCTGGGGCCCCTGGCTTGGGGAATGGGCTCTAGGGGGGTCTGGAGCCCCTGGCTGGGGGGCTGGGCTATGGGGGCGTCTGGGGCCCCTGTCTGCGGGTGTCTGGGCTCTGGGGGGGTCAGGGGCCCCTGGCTGGGGGTCTCGGCTATGGGGTGGCTCTGGGGCCCCTGAATGGGGGTGTGGGCTCTGGGGGGGGTCTGGGGCCCCTGGCTGGGGGTCTGGGCTCTGGGTGGGGGTCTGGGGCCCCTGGCTGGGGTGCTGGGCTCTGGGGGGGGTCTGGGGTCCCAGGCTTGGGGAATGGGCTCTAGGGGGGTCTGGGGCCCCTGGCTGGGTGTCTGGGCTCTGGGGGGGTCAGGGGCCCCTGGCTGGGGGTCTCGGCTATGGGGTGGCTCTGGGGCCCCTGAATGGGGGTGTGGGCTCTGGGGGGGGGGTCTGGGGCCCCTGGCTGGGGGTGTGGGCTCTGGGTGGGGGTCTGGGGCCCCTGGCTGGGGTGCTGGGCTCTGGGGGGGGTCTGGGGTCCCAGGCTGGGGGTCTGAGGCCCCTGTCTGGGGGTCTGGGCTCTGGGGGGGGTCTGGGGCCCCTGGCTGGGGGTCTGAGCTCTGGGTGGGGGTCTGGGACCCTTGGCCGGGGGACTGGGCTCTGGGGGGGGGTCTGGGGCCCCTGGCTGGGGGGCTGGGCTGTGGGGGGGGGGGCCTGGGGCCTCTGGCTGGGGGTCTGGGCTTTGGGGGGGGGTCTGGGGCCCATGGCTGGGGGTCTGGGCTCTGGGTGGGGTCTGTGCTCTTGGGGGGTGGTATGTGGCCCCTGGCTGGGGGTCTAGGGCCTGGGGGGGGTCTGGGGCCCCTGGCTGGGGGTCTGGGGCCCCTGGATGGGGGGCTGGGCTCTGGGGGGGGGTCTGGGAACCCCTGGCTGGGGCTGGGCTCCGGGGGGAGTCTGGGGCCCATGGCTGGGGGTCTGGGCTCTGGGGGGGGGTCTGGATTCCCTGGCTGGGGTTCTGGGCTCTGGGGGGGGGGGTCTGGGGCCCCTGGCTGGGGGTCTGGGGTCTGGGGGGTGTCCGGGGCCCGTGGCTGGTGGTCTGCGCTCTGGGGAGGGTCTGGGGCCCCTGGTTGGGGGCTGGGCTCTGTGGGGAGTCTGGGGCCACTGGTTGGGGGTGTGGGCTCTGGGGGGGGGGTCTGAGGCCCCTGGCTGGGGTGCTGGGCTCTGGGGGGGGTCTGGGGTCCCAGGCTGGGGGTCTGGGGCCCCTGTCTGGGGGTCTGGGCTCTGGGGGGGTCTGGGGCCCCTGGCTGGGGGTCTGGGCCCTGTGGGGGGTCTGGGGCCCCTGGCTGGGGGGTCTGCGGCCCCTGTCTGGGGGTCTGGGCTCTGGGTGGGGGTCTGGGGCCCCTGGCTGGGGGTCTGGGCTCTGGGGGCGGGGTCTGGGGCCCCTGGCTGGGGGGTCTGCGGCCCCTGTCTGGGGGTCTGGGCTCTGGGGGGGATCTGGGGCCCCTGGCTGGGGGTCTGGGCTCAAGGGGAGTCTGGGGCCCCTGGCTGTGTGTCTGGGCTCTTGGGGGGTTCTGCGGCCCCTGGCCGAGGGTCTGGGCTCTGGGGGGGGTCTGGGGTCCCTGGCTGGGGGCTGGGCTCCGGGTGGGTGTGGGCTCAGGGGGGGTCAGGGCCCTTGGCTGGGTGCTGGCTCTGGGGGGTGTCTGGGGCCCCTGGCTGGGGGTCTTGTCTCTGGGGGGGGGGTCTGGGGCCGCTGGCTGGGGGTCTGGTCTCTGGGGGGGGTCTGGGGCCCCTGGCCGGGGGACTGGGCTCTGGGGGGGGGGTCTGGGGCCCCTGGCTGGGGGTGTGGGCTCTAGGGGGGGTCTGTAGCCACTGGCTGGGGGGCTGGGCTCTGGGGGGGTCAGGGGCCCCTGACTGCGGCTGTGGGCTCTGGGGGGGGGATCTGGGGCCCCTGGCTGGGTGTCTGGGCTCTGGGGGGGTCTGGGGCCCCTGGCTGGGGGTCTGGTCTATGGGGGGGCTCTGGGGCCCCTGAATGGGGTTGTGGGCTCTGGGGGGGGGGTCTGGGGCCCTTGGCTGGGGGTCTGGGCTCTGGGGGGATCTGGGGCCCCTGGCTGGGGGGCTGGTCTCTGGGGGGGTGTATTGCACCCCTGTCTGGGAGTCTGGGCTCTGGGGGGGGTCTGGGGCCCCTGGTTGGGGGTCTGGGCTCTAGGGGGGGGGTCTGGGGCCACTGGCTGGGGGGCTGGGATCTGGGGGGGTCTGGGGCACCTGGCTGGGGGTGTGGTCTCTGGGGGTTGTCTGGGGCCCCTGTCTGGGGGTCTGGGCTCTGGGGGGGTGTCTGGGGCCCCTGTCTGGGGGTCTGGGCTCTGGGGGGGTGTCTGGGGCCCCTGTCTGGGGGTCTGGGCTCTGGGGGGTCTGGGGACCCTGGTTTGGGGTCTGGGCTCTGGGGGGGGGTCTGGGGTCCCTGGTTGGGGGTCTGGGCTCTGGGGGGGGGGTCAGGGGCCCCTGGCTGGGGGGCTGGGCTACGGGGGGGTCTGGGGTCCCTGGTTGGGGGTCTGCGGCACCTGGCTGGGGGGCTGGGCTCTGGGGGGGGGTCTGGGGCCCCTGGCTGCGGGTGTGGGCTCTGGGGGGGTCTGGGGCCCCTGGTTGGGGGTGTGGGCTCTGGGGGGGGGTCTGGGGCCCCTGGCTGTGGGTCTGGGCTCTGGGGGGGCGGTATGGGGCCCCTGGCTCGGGGTCTTGGCTTTGGGGTGGGTGGTGTGATGGAGTAGAAAGACTTTACCTGGGGCTGTAACATGAGCCAGGACGGGGGTTGGGAGGTGACACCTTTGGCTGGGAGAACGGACAAAAGGCGAGAGGAGGGGCCCCTGGGGGAGGGGAAGAGCCTCCTGGAGTTTTTGTCTGTGGGTTTTCAGTTTGGAGCTGGCTTGGGAAGAGGAGGGGAGGGGGGCAGTCAGGGTCTGGCCTCCCTGCCCCATTTGGAGCTGTGGGGCGAAATGCAGGGAGCCCCCAGGCTGGGGTCTAAGCTCCCTGCCCCCCGGAAGGACCCAGCTGAGGGGTCCTGGATGTACTGACAAGCTCTGGTTGGACTGTGTTCCTGGCATCTCTAATAAACCTTCTGTTCTACTGGCTGGCTGAGACTCCCAGTGAATCCGGGGAAGAGGGGTGCAGGGCCGGACTCCCCTATACTCCGTGACATGGGCACCGGCATCACCCCAACCCCTGCAGGACAGCGGGTGGGGAAATGAGCTGAGAAGCGTGCCGGAGAAAGCTGCTGTCTCCTGCCCTCGGTTTCTTGGCGACAGAGGCGTGCGCACGGGGTGTGCGGGTGTGCCCGGGCACACCCTAGTGATCTGCGGTTCAGAAGGCTGCTCCTCCCCCCTCCCCTGGGGGCTGTGTCCTAGGGGCAGCCTGCACTCAGCTGCGATCAGCTGTTTGCCGGGCAGGCTCAGATCAGCTGCGTCCTGCCTCCCTGCTCCGGCCGGGGCCGAGTGAGTCTCACACACCCACGAAAACACCCTTAGGGTGAGGTGCGGGCGGGAGCACAGCCGGCCCCTGCTCACCTAGGGCCGCCCCGCACCTCTTGGGCTGATGGCCATGGCGTCCGCGAGTATGGCTGCTCCCGGCCAGCCAGGCTCCGCTCCGGCCACAGCAGGCAGCCGGTGACCCAAGGGAGCCCAGCTAGGCTGGGGCTGGGTGCAGTGGGGGATTAGGGGGAGGAGAAGCCTCGGACCCCGGCAGGAGCCATGCTGGGTGGGGGAGGGGGGAAGGTGGAGAAGCCCCAGACCACGGCAGGAGCTGCACTGGGGGAGGGGGAGAAGAGCCGAGCTGGGGCGGGGGAGGAGAAGCCGGGGTCCGGCAGGAGCCGGGGGGAGTGGGGGAGGAGAAGCCCAGACCCCGACAGGAGCTGCACTACGGGGGGGGAGGGAGAAGAGGAGCCACACTGGGGCATAGAGGAGATGCCCTGGACCCTGGCAGAAGATGTGCGGCTGAAGTCCCCGGCTCGGGAGCCCCACCCACCCTAGTGGCAGAAGCTGCAGGGCTGAAGCCCTGACCCCACTCTGTGTGGAGCTGGTATCCCCATTTCCCCCACCACCGCACAGCCATGAATGGATTTAGCCTAGGAGGCAGGGTCAGGATTGGCCCCATTTGGCAGGTGGGATCTAGGGCACACAGAGGTGAAGTGACTTTCCCAAGGCTAAGCAGGGAGTCTGTGGCAGAGCAGAGACTCAAACCCAGAACACCTGAACCCTGTGCCTTAACCACTAGGCAACCTTCCCACCCCAGGAGGGGGAACTTCCTCTGCCACTTTGAATGTGTGGGCGGGAGCAGCCACTAGACAGAGCTGCCAGGAGGTGGGGAGCAGAGAGAGATGGGAAAAGGGACATGGGTGGGTGTAGCGGGGTGGTTACCTGCTCCTGCCCGGGAGGGGTTAAAACAGCCCTACAGAGGGAGCAGTCAGGGGACATGGAATGGGGGGCGCTGGATAGGGCATGGGAGTCCCAGGGGGGCTGTCAGGGGTGGGGGTGTGGCTAGGGGCCGGGGCAGTCAGGGGACAGGGGGATTGGATAGTTGGAGGGGTCCCTGGGGGTGATTACGGGGTGGGGGGGTCTCTGGAGGGGACGGTCAGGGAACAAGGAGCGGGGGGGGTTGGATGGGTGAAGGGTTTGGGGGGGGGCTGTCAGGGGCGGGGGTGTGGAGAGGGGTCAGGGCAGTCAGGGGACATGGAATGGGGGCGCTGGATAGGGCGTGGGAGTCCCAGGGGGGCTGTCAGGGGCGGGGGTGTGGAGAGGGGTCGGGGCAATCAGGGGACAGGTAGGGGGTAGGTTCCTACGGAGGCACTTACAGTGGGGGAGTCTCAGGAGGGGGCAGTTAGGGGACAAGAAGAAGGGAGGCTTAGATAGGGGGTAGGGTCCTCGGGGGCAGTTAGGGGCAGGGTCCCAGGAGGGAGCAGTCAGGGGACAAGGAGCACGGGGGGTTGGGGGTTTTGAGGGGGCTGGAAGTGGGAGGGAGTGGATGGGGGCGGGGCTAGGGCAGGGCTCCCTGGGTGCACACCCCAATGAAATGTGCTGCGCACGCCTATGGCTGCTACAGTTATTTCATGGAGGGTCTGGGACGGGGGAAAAGCTGAGTTCACTCCAGGTGGAGGGAAAAAAGGACCCTGGAAATCTCAGGGCCTCAGGGAAAACCCAACTGCTGCTACCAGGGTCACTGAGGTGCTGGGGATCTGCACGGGACAGGGACTGTGTGAACTGTCCAGGTGGGGAATGAATAACAATCTACAGCTAGATCCACCCCATTAACCACCGACACAGGCTAATCACGCTGCAGAGAGACGGGAAACCGGGAGCGATTCTTTGCTGTTCAGCCATAGACACAGGGACCCAATTGCCCCGCAGTGAATGTGCTGGGGAAAGCTGGACTTTACAGGCAGGTGGAAATAGCAGATCCTAGAAACAGCTGGAGCTCCCCACCCCACTTCTGCCACCGGGGTCAGGGATTGAGCTGTCCACAGAGCCCCTCCCCCCCACACACACACACCATGGCAGCACCCCCCCAATACAGGGGAGAGGCTGAGTGTATCTCTGCACCCTGAGTCCAGGGCACGACTCTCTCTGCCCCACACATAGAATCTGGCACTGGTGCAAAGTGACCCCAAAGAACCAGCAACCTCCACGAGAGCATGATCGTGGGGTGGGGTGGGGTGGGGTGGGGTGGGGTGGGGTGGGGCGGGGGGAAGGCTGCTGTGGAAGGAGGCAGGCTCTGAGTGTGAAGAGCCAGGCAATCAGGTCTGTTTGGGGATGTAGCTCAGTGGTAGAGCGCGTGCTTCGCGTGTATGAGGTCCTGGGTTCAGTCCCCAGCAGCTCCAGGTTTGCTTTTCACCTGGCTGCTTTGCTCACACCCAGCTGGGATGTGGCTGACCTGTCTCCCTGCACAAGTTTCAATCCTGAGCAGTGAGGGCAAAGTGCCACCGGCAGGAGAGCTCTGGGGGGATTTCACCAAAGGTCCATCCAGCCCAGTGTCCTGTCTTCTGACAGTGGCCAATGCCAGGGGCCCCAGAAGAGGGAATCATCAAGTGATCCATCCCCTGTTGCCTATTCCCAGCTCCTGGCTAACAGAGGCTAGAGACACCGTCCCTGCCCAGCCTGGCTAATAGCCATTGCTGGACCTGTCCTCCATGAACGTATCTAGTTCTGTTTTGAGCCCTGTTCTAGTCTTGGCCTCCACAACATCCTCTGGGAGAAAGCTCCACAGGTTGACTGTTGTCGTGTGACCCCCCCCCTCCCCCTCTATGGCAGCGGGTTTCAAACTTTTTTTCTGGTGACCCAGTTGAAGAAAATTGTTGATGCCCACGACCCAACGGAGCTGGGTATGAGGGGCTTGGGAGGGGCTCAGGGCTGGGGCAGGGGATTGGGGTACAGGGGTGAAGGCTGCAGGGTGGGGCAGAGAATGAGGGGTTCAGGGTGTGAGGGGGGCTCTAGGCTGGGGCAGGGGGTTGGGGTGTGGGAGGGGGTCAGGACTCTCGGCTGGGGGTTCAGGCTCTGGGGTGGGGCCAGGGATGAATGGTTTGGAGTACAGGAGGGGCTCGGAGTTTGAGGGGGGCTCCAGGCTGGGGCAGGGGGTTGGGGTGCAAAAGGGGGTCAGGGCTCTGGTGTGGGAGTGCTGTCTCTGGTGTGGGGCCAGGTATGAGGGTCTTGGGGTACAGGAGGGGACTCCTGCTTTGGGGGGAGGCTCAAGTCTCCAGCAGGGGATTGGGGCACACGGTGGGGTGTGGGGTTACCTCGCACAGCTCCTGGTCAGTGGAACAATAGGGTGGGGGCATTGGCAGGGAGTCAGGTGTGGGCAGATACCCGGCCTTAGCCAGAGCCGGGCACCATGGCTTAGCTGGTTAAAGCCCCTGTCTTGAAAACAGGAGATCCTGGGTTTGACTCCCAGTGGTGCCTTGGCTAGTGGCTTCTGGGGCACCTGGTATTGGCTAATGTCAGAAAACAAGATACAGAGCTAGATGGACCTTCGGCCTAGCCCAGTCTGGCTGTTCCCATGGTTTCAATTACACTCCCAGGCGCTGATAACAGAGTTATTGGAAGTATCAAAAGGGGAGCCATGTTAGTCTGGATCTGCCGTGTTAATTCTGGATTTGGGGCTCACCAACAGGTCCCGTAGTCACTGGGTCAGTGATCTGCCCCCCTCCCCCATAGAGGTGTTTCCTTGCCTGGGTGAATGAGACCCCAGACTGTTGTCCCCATCCCCTGGGGTCCCATCACTCCCCTACCCAAAGACAGCTCAGTCCCCACAAGTGCTGTCAAGGCGGGGTGAGCGGCTCCTGGCGCTCCACTCCCCAGCTCCACCAGTTCTGCTCTCTCCTCCCCCGGTCTCCTGAGACTTCAGGCCTCAGCGCTGGGCTGGACCCAGGCCTGGCAGGGACTGGCAACACCCAGATACCTTCTGCCCGGGAGAGGCTCCCCACAGAGCCCACCTCGCGCTGCTGTAGGAGGGAGCCCGCAAACAGAAGCCAAAGCTCCAAACATCCCTCCCATCCTGCGTCAGACAGGGCAGCCGGATCAGCAGCTTCACGGGAAGGCAGCAACAGAGGCAAGGAGACCGAGCTTCCACCTCCACCAGGTGAGAACGCAGCCACCTGGGAGGAACCTGCAGTATATGTCCAGAGGCCTTTATTCCTCCAGCCTGCGGGGACAGAGGGGATGTCAGGAAGTTGCCCCTTCAATCCCACACAGAAAAAGGCCCTTCTTAGGAAAGGCAAAATGGTGAAGGGAAAAAACAACGTGAAAGAGAACTCCCAAGAGACACATTTTTGAAGATGCGAGTGAATAGCTAATCACCTGACCAGGGACTTGAACCCTGGACCCTCAGATTAAAAGTCTGATGCTCTACCAACTGAGCTAGCCAGACTCATGAAATTAACAAAGCAAGTTGGTGTGAAGGAGAAGCTATGCAAGAAAAAGCAAGCAGGAAACAATAGGGAAAACCTACTGCTCTTTCTCTCTCTTCCCAGCCAGGCTGGGCTCATATTATTGCTGGTTAAGAAGAGGGGAAAGTATCTGCATCTACCAGCCTTTTCTAGCTGTACAAGAATCAGGCACAATACAGAGGTACCCATCTGCAAGTGCTGAATGGTTGGATTGGCTAATGCAACCTGTAGAAGTCCATGGCACACTGGGATAGAAAGTCAAGTGTACATCATCATCATCATCATCATTTCAAAGGGAGAATGACAGGAAGGTTCACTATTGACTAAGTAGCTACATACAAAGCTCATTGGCTATTCATGCTCATTAGTGTCACTGTGGATTGAGCTTTTTTCCTCTCTGTCTCCCTTCTAGAACATCAGAAGTACCTTGAGCAGGTGTGTGGTTCCGTCAGATGCCCGCTTAGATGTCAGGATGCTGGGAAGGTGTTTGGAGACTGTGAAAATCAAAGCTCTGTCCAGTGACTCATAGCAAAATGTGGGCATGTTCCCAGCATGCACCTTTAATCCCAGGACCGAGATGTGAGGGTTGGGCATGGTGGGTGTTGAAGCATTTTATGACTCTACTATTATGTTTCAAATGTCAGCAGGAGGCTGCGCTGGAGGGCAGGGCAGGCCCGAGGGGAATGGCGGGGCAACCATCAGTAGCTTGAGCAGGTGTGGGATTGACGCCATGTACACAAATTTGCAGAGGGAAAATAGAGTTGAGCTCTGTTATTTCTCACGTCCATATATTATTTATTTATTTAAAAAACCATTTTTGCTGTTAACAAGCATGTTACTTCTGGAGATACAAATCCACAGTTTAAGAACTGCAAAACTAAGAATCTCTGATGGAATCATCTAGACTGAGCACTGAGTCCCTTTGGGTAGATAGAAAGATTTACCTAAATAATCTATAGAGAAGCCTGAGGAAACCCATGAGATTGGGTCCCTAAGCCATGAACTATTAGAACTCATTTACAAAACTTTTCTTAAACATTACATGAATATACTGTCTCATACTATAGAATTAGAATGTATAATCCCTATTCCATAATGAGATATAACGTATCTTAATTCAAATGATCTTTAGATAGGTTTTTTTCCACAACAAGTCAATTTAAATAAAAAAATTCATTGATTTTTATCCACCCTGACAGCGGGGCATGGTGTGGGGGAAGGGTTGGTCCCCAACTGGAGCGAGGCAGGGGCCAGAGACAAGAGCAGAGCTGGAGCGAGGTAAAGTGCCGGAGTTCTCACACTGGTCCCTTCTGACCTTAAAGGCTCTGAGTCTAACAGGGAGAGGGAAGTAAAGAGAGAATTTTAAAAAAAACAACCAAACATTGTAACACGAGGGTGACTCCAACAGCTCACTGGATAGTGCCGCCCCTTTCTTCCTCCACTGGGTGTTTAGTGACCTGCTGGGAGTTGGGACATTAATTCTCTCATTCCATTGATAAACTGATACAACGTGACTGAAATTAAACCAATTCCCAGCCAGGAAAAACCTCACACCCCTGCATTGGCTGGGAATCGAACCCAGGTCAACTGCTTGGAAGGCAGCTCTGCTCACCACTACACCACCAATGCACCTGGCAAAAGTGTCTCTCCTGTGTGCCACTGATGCTTGACAAATGACTCACCCCCCACAGCGCTCAGGAGCTGGCTGGAGAGGCTGGAGGCAGCCTGTCAGCTGTGAGCAGAGACAGGTCCCCAGAGTGACTGACAGGTGGGGACCTGGGCTCCACATCCCAGCCTGAGGTGGCTCCAGCCCCATCTCTGCCCTCAGAGAAGGGAAATGAAAATCAGTGACCCTAATGGCAAACGTGACCCCCGAAGGAAGGAGACAGCTCCTTTGAACGCACAGTTTGGGTTGTTCCTGCTACGCACTGAGGGTTTGTTGCTGCTGCTGATTCCAGTCCTTGGGCTCTGCCCGGACAAGGAACGATTCAGGCTGTCACTCAAGGGAAGCAGGGAGATGATTTTTTTGACGGCTGCCTCGTCTTAAGGGTGTTTGTCGGTCACCTTCTAAGCTAGTGGGTGCTGGGTAGACACAGGCAGCCCCCGCCCCGTCCTGGGTCTCTCCCGAGGAAATAAACTTTCTAAACAAAACCCCAAAGCTTTTCACCGAAAGGAGGGAAAGGAAATGGCCACAAGATGGCGCCAGGACATAAGGAAGGTCACACAACCCCATTCTTAGGGGGAGCCATTGTTTTGTGTCAATGTCTAGAATTGTTGGTTAAGATTAGTACAGTACTTATAAAGCAGTGCTGTCTGAAGTGATGCTGAGGTTGTGAGTTCAAGCCTCATCTGCAGCACCAGTTTTGGGGATTTGATAGCAGCCTTCAAGTACCTGAAGGCAGGTTTCTAAGAGAATGGAGCTCGGCTGTTCTCAGTGGTGGCAGATGACAGAACAAGGAGCAATGTTCTCAAGTTGCAGTGAGGTCTAGGTTGCATATTAGGAAACACTATTTCACTAGGAGGGTGGTGAAGCACTGAGCCCCTCCCCCTCTCACCGCTCCCCTGAGTGCAGAGGGGCTGGGCTCAGGCAGCCAGTTTCACCCAGGGATTTCCCAGCCCAGGCCCCCGAGTCTCCTCTGCCCGTATCTACCAGTGACACTGCGCGTGGGCGGCGGCTACAAGGGGCTCGGGGAGGCTGAACCTCCCCAAACGGGGCAAGAAATGCTGGTGGGACGCACCCCGCTTGGAGGGGGGCTGGGCCGCTGCCTTGGGACAGACCCTCCCGAGGAGTGGGGGAGCCACCGGCACTCAGACCTCACGCACAGGCCTGGCTCTCGCCTTCAGCCCAGGCAGCCAGAGGGGCCGGGGAGCTCCCTGGCAGTCCCACACCTCAGCTGCCTCTTGCCTCATGGCCTCGGCTCCTGGCGCTCTGCTGGGCGCCCCCTCGCTTGCAGGCCCAGAGCAAAAAGAAACAAGCACCTGCCTAGCAGAGGATGGTTTCGATCCATCGACCTCTGGGTTATGGGCCCAGCACGCTGCCGCTGCGCCACTCTGCTGGGTCTCTGCCTCCAGCACCCAGCACCCAGCCTCCAGCATCCACACTAGCGCCTTGCGAGCGCTGGCGCTGGCCAGCAGAGATCTCAGCCACAATGCCCCAGATGGGCAAACGCTGTGGGCTCCTGAAGCCTCTGCCCCCCTATGGATCTGGGCTTTTGTTCTTCTCTTGCTCTTTCTCAGCAAGGGGAAGGAAAGAAGCTCTCCTTCAAGCTGGAGTCACAAGGGCGAGGTAAGGATGACTTCCTGGGAGCCGGCTCCAGTTCTTTGCTCTACCAGCCAACCCACCGAAGAGCTGCCACCACCTTCTCCAGCTTCGCCCAGCGGTGTGTGCCAGGGCGAGCGCCAGCCAAGCGGATGGAGTTTGAAGGGAAGGGGCAGAGTCCTGTTGCAGAGTTTCTGTGGTGTTGTGGTTATCACGTTTGCCTAACACGCAAATGGCCTCTGGTTCGAAACCAGGTAGAAACATGATGGGTTCCTTTTCCCTAGCTGTCCAGCAAGACACTTCTCAATCTGCCACTGGCCTGTCCTTGGGATAATCCCAACCCCTGCAGCACAGAGGGTGGGGAAATGAGCTGAGAAAGCGCCTTGGCATCAGCCAGGGAAAACTGCAGGATCTCGGCCAGTCACCCCTTGGAGCCTTGTGGCTTGGCCTCCTCTGCCCTTGGAGGTTGGCCTACAGAGCCCAGCTCTTCCCACTTGCCAAAGGAGGAAGTGAGGTGGGAATGGGGCAAAGGAGGAAGGTCGTGCTGAGGAAGGCAGGGCAGAAGCTAAGCGGCTCAGTGCGGCTCAGTGGGGTTAGTAGAACGGCACCGTTCGTTCTGCCAAAGCCTGGGGAGGTGCGGCTGTGGAAAGTGGGCAGATACCGGACTAACACCCACTGCAGGCCCCTGCAGACGATCATGTGGGGCGGCGGCTGACGTTCTGCAGCCAGCATCAGAAAGCTGGGGAAAGCGGGGCCCGGCCCCCAGCTGGGGCCTCTGACCCCTCCCACTCAGGGGGCTCCTTTTGGCAGCGGGGGAGGAGATTTTTCCCCAAGCAGCTTTTCCCCAGCTGGCGAGAAGCAGAGAAACACCCAGGCTCCAAAGGTGCTATTTAACCGGCCCCCGCCAGGGCAGGCAGACGGCTCTGACGCTAGTCCGGTGTCCGCCCACTTTCTGTGGCGAGCTGGGAAGGCCAGACGCTGGATTGGGACTAGCTGGGGCTCACATGCTGATCTTTGCCCTCCCCAGCCCCCCTGGAACCAGAGCCTTCGCCCCAGCAGCCAAACAGAGGATTTGGCTCTAAAGAAAGCCGGACTTGCAGCCCAAGTGAGGGCTAAGGAAGCACAACTGTAATGGGACTTGAACCCTCAGCTCAAGACAGCTTATTTCCTCCCCCCCCCCCCCCAGTAACAGCCGGCTGGCTTGTGAAGCCTGTTATTAGAACCATAAACGGATTCTGTTCCCCGAAATCGGGCCAGCTAGTGAGCTTAGGGAGGGTTAATGACCCACCGGAGTTTGGCAGAAAGCAGCACGTTTATTACACTATCAGAGGGGTCACCGTGTTAGTCTGGATCTGTAGAAGCGACAAAGGGTCCTGTGGCACCTTATAGACTAACAGAGGTATTGAAGCATAAGCTTTCGTGGGTCAATACCCACTTCTTCGGATGCAAGCAGTTTATTACACTGATATCTAAGCTCCAAAGAAGGGGGGGTCACACTCACACTCACATACTCACGCTCCCAGGACAGGCACGGCACTGGAGATGTCAGGATCCTTCAAGGTAAGTGTCCCACCGTGCAGCGATGGGCGGGGCGACGAAGGTGAGTCTTCCCGAGGCAGGATGGACTGCAACGCGGTGAGCCACCGGCCAGGTGGTCCGGGCGAAGGGCCTTCACGGGAGGTACAAGCTCATGATTCCTGAGCACATGGCCCCTCCCCCTGTTAAGGACCAGCTCCTCATGGCCTGCGACTAGAGATGACTTGGCCGCATCTGCTTGGCCACACTCCAGCTCAGGCAGTGTCCGTGCAGTGTCCATGCGTTGGGTGTGTGATCGCTGCCTGGTCAGAGTCCCAGACACCCTGTTTACCTGGGAGCTCTTCTCATCTTCCAGCTGCCTAACAGCCCATCCAGCCCAGCAGCATTCCAGGAGGGAGGGGAGGGGGAAAGCCGCTTCACAGGTCTTCAAAGAGGGAGAGGTGACAAAAGGCGGCGGGGGGTGTGTGGAGTGAACACACCTTTGGAGTAACAAGTTCTACATAGCACACAGATCACTGCTGCTCCTACAACAGCCGCCTCGCTTGCAGGCCCAGAGCAAAAAGAAACAAGCACCTGCCTAGCAGAGGATGGTTTCAATCCATTGACCTCTGGGTTATGGGCCCAGCACGCTGCCGCTGCGCCACTCTGCTGGCTCTTTATATAAGAACATAAGAAAAGCCGTACTGGGTCAGACCAAAGGTCCATCCAGCCCAGTATCCTGTCCACCGACAGTGGCCAATGCCAGGTGACCTGGAGTGAATGGACCCAACAGGTAATGATCAAGTGATCTCTCTCCTGCCATCCAACACCCACCTTTGCCCACAGCATCCAGCACCCAGGATCCTGCATCCACACTAGCGCCTTGCGAGCGCTGGCGCTGGCCGGCAGAGACACAGGCTGCTGGGCAGCAGCCTTAGGAACAACAAGCTCGTGTCTGTGTGGCGCAATGGGTCAGCGTGTTCGGCTGTTAACTGACAGGCTGGTGGTTCGAGCCCACCCAGGGACAGCAATAACCCCGTGTTCCTCAAGACCTGCTGAGAGCCCCATAGGCCCCCTTCTTGCCGCCTCAAAAGCGTCCCTCTTGGCCTCAGTGGTTTCAGCGAGGCCCGAAGCGTGCGCTAGATGCGACTCAGAAACCCATCTCCCAGCAGCCAGGCCGGGGGCTCAGGCTTAATCCTCAAGGCCGAGCGCAAAACCTTCAGCCGGGCACGTTTCGCTCCCTTCCCGCCTCCGCCCAAGCAGCAAGGGAGAAACGGACAAGACTCGCCGGCTCGAAGGCGCCTCCCTCCCACTTCTCTGTAGGCTGCTGTGACGTTATTAATATGAACTGGGACCGTAGAGATCATTCTTGCCACCACTGTGATAGATTTGCAGCAATATTGTACAAAGCTTGTCGTGCGCCGTGTCTATGACAATGAGGCTCTGATTTGCTGGTTATAATGATGCTAGCTGTATGTGTGTAACATTTTGTATTTGAAGTGAGGAATATGGGCTATGAACTTGTATCTCAAATGTATTTGATTCCAAGTAGCCTCAGTGATGCATTTGGTCAGCTTCTTGAGAAAGGATATTCTCAGTAAGTGCCCGATCAAGAAACACTTAACTGACAATGGACTTTGGGAGATGCCAATCCACATCTCATGGATGGGAATGTTCAAACTAACATGGAAACAATGGCGTCGGCCTGCAAACCGAGTCGTGCATGGACATGTGACTTGCCCATGTGACTCCAGACTCCATCTTGCTGCTGTGATTTTCCACAGTAAGAACGGAGGGGTGTCCTTCCACGGGCAGAAACTATAAAAGGCCCTGGAAACCCCTCCGTGTTCTCTTCACTCCTGCTTCTGACCTCTGGAGGGACTTTGCTACAAACTGAAGCTCTAAACAAAGGACTGAGTGACCCATCCCAGCCGTGGATGTACGCCAGAGAATTGATTTGAACCTGCAGTTTAGTCCATCACTGCGACAAGCCTGAGCCAAGAACTTTGCCGTTACTGTATGGAACTGATTCCATTTAACCAATTTTAGCTCTCCTCTATATCTTTTTCCTTTTATGAATAAACCTTGAGATTTTAGATTCTAAGGGATTGGCATCAGCGTGATTTGTGGGGAAGATCTGACTTTTACATTGACCTGGGCCTGTGGCTTGGTCCTTTGGGATCGGGAGAACCTTTTTTTTCCTTTTACTGGGGCATTGGTTTTCATAACCAGTCAGCCTTGTTGTCAGATGGCTACCAGTGTGGTGCTCTGCTCTGCTCTGTTCAATGTTGATCTCAGTTGGCTGCATGTGTGTGTTCCCTCTGTGTGCTGCCCCAGCTCTGCGCAGATAGCTGACACAGCAGGCCCGAGAGAACCCCCAAAGACCACAGACTCTGATAAGGTACGAAGGCACCCGGCCAGGTTTATTGTCGAGGAGAAACACAATCTCTAGCCCCCCCGATTATAAATTATAACTCTACGGTTTATGTCCCTATGTGCACCCTGGTAATGGACACAGCTTAGTCAGTGGCAGGACTTTCCACTGCCCCCTAGGCCGGACAAAGACAACTCCTCGGGTGTGAATTCTTATACACAGGTACAAACAAGTTACACATCACTCCTGATGTACTGAGGTGCAACCCTTCTACGTAACAAGGTACAACCCCTCTACGCAGTGAGGTGCCGCCTCCCACCTTGTACATGTTGGTTCGAACAAATCAACTCTATCCATCATATTACCCTTTTGCCCCTGTCTTTAGGATGGGCCAGCCTGTTCCTTGTTATCTGTGTGGAATGTACAAGTGTTCTGGTACCTTTTAGGTTTGTGTACTTTTGCAACATCAGCCCTTTCCTTGCCAACTTCTGTGAGCAATGGGTCAGCGCGTTCGGCTATTAACCGGAAACCTAGTGGTTCGAGCCCACCCAGGGACAGTGATAACCTTCAGCCAGGCACGTTTCGCTCCCTTCCCACCTCCGCCCAAGCAGCAAGGGAGAAACGGACGAGACTCGCCGGCTCGAAGACGCCTCCCTCCCACTTCTCTGTAGGCTGCTGTGACGTTGTTAATATGAACTGGGACCGTAGAGATCACTCTTACCACCACTTGGTACCATGGCTTAGCTGGTTAAAGCACCTGTTTCGTAAACAGGAGATCCTGGGTTCAACTCCCAGTGGTGCCTTGTTGAGTGGCTTTTGGGGCACCTGGTATTGGCTACTGTCAGAAGAGAAGATACAGAGCTAGATGGGCCTTTGGTCTAGCCCAGTGTGGCTGTTTTTATGGTGTAAATTACACTCCCAGGCACTGATAATAGTTACTGAAAGTTTTGGTGTTAAGAGCTGATAGGTCAGTGTGCCAGGCTCCTCCCAGATGAACCCTTCCCTTGGGACAGGGGCAGGTCTGACTCTCACACCAAATGGCTCCTTGTGGCTGCCAGAATCTGTGGGCGGCTCATTCAGTTTACGCCGAGGGTGGAGTCCTGCTTTGTGCACCGTGTCTGAGACTGAAAATCCTAAACCACCCTTTGAAATAACAAATGCAACAGGATGTGTTATGGTCCCTGACCCAAAGCAGACAGACCAATGGAGAGCTGAGTCCTGACCTGACCCCCCTTCCAGCCCTGGATTCGCCCCCCAATCATCCTACTGCCACTCAGAGCCACAGACGTGGAGGTGCTGACGGAGGGAGGGGTGACTCTGGGATGGGGTTCTTCTCTAAAGATGGCTGCAGAAAGGTGGGGCTCAGCTCTGTCAGCGACCTGCCCAGTTGCCTCGCTGACAGGGGATGCCGACCTTTCTGTAAGGCGCATAAAGGGGGAATTTGGCTTCCTAGCGAATGTGATGAATGTGCAATTATGAGAGGGGATTTACATCCCTCCCTCAATTATACTTTAGGGCACCAGTGGCCTAATGGATAAGGGATTGGCTTCCTAAGACAGGGATTGTGGGTTCAAGTTCCATCTAGGGTAAAAAGCTACATTTTCCTGTACATTGCACATAAACCTTGGTCTTATTTTCACCAAGGAAGCTGGGAGCTGTTGGAACACAAAGTACTGGGTCTTGGGAACAATCCCACAGAAAAGTCATCTTCCACTCGACAAATGATTTCTAGACCCATCAGTAGCAAACAGTTACATTTAAGAATTTTATGAAGATAATGTTAAAAATAAAAACAACAGTACAGAGTTTAAGCATAGAGGTTTTTGGTTATCAGGGAATAAGGTACAGATTATCAAGGAGAGCGAAGTTCGGTTTAGGATCGAATGACGCAGAATATGTGTTTCTTTCAAAATCCCCAATTGGGGGTAAAGAAAACAAAGCAACACAATGCAAACTAAGAAATCCTAGGACAAAAGTACACAAAGGAAAATAGCTCAGCTCAAACCAACACAACACAGGCAACAAACGAGCTGAAGCAAAACAATGCACCATAAAACTATGCAACACAATATTGTGCATCAGAGTTCCAAATGGCACCACGCAAAACAGAACAGGACACAGCACAAAAGAGAATTGTCCTGCTTAGCAGAGTTATATAGAATCTACCATAACAATTCACGAGAGAACATTAAAAACAAAGAGCGAGAAAGTTGCCTAAACTTATTACTAATAAACATCCAACGGGCATTCCCCTCAGAGTATAATATAACAATAGCGAAGTGGCAATGTGTCCAATTGTTAAAACAAATTCCCTGTTAGGACCAGTCCCAATCCGGGGTCAGTGACACTGCATCCGAACTGAGGTACATGTTATTCAAAACAGTCTGTTCACTGGCCAGTTACCCCTATTGAATGCAGACAGCCATATTCGATGCATTGGTTACTGTCCATTCAGCAGGTTATTTCCTACTTATTTATAATCACTGAAGCTGCTCTAAGCGGATGGGAGAGAGCTGTCCCGTCCGTGTAGTGAATCCACCTCCCCGAGAGGTGGGAGCTATGTCAGTGGGAGAAGCTATGTCAGTAGGTGAGCAAGCTGTTCTGTTTACACGTCTATATAATGTTTAATCAAACATGTGCCTCATGGGGGGTATAGCTCAGTGGCAGAGTGTTTGACTGCAGATCAAGTGGTCCTTGGTTCAAGTCCAAGTGCCCCCTTAAAACCCCCATCCTTTAACAAAATTTAATGCATATCCATTTCCATTACATTCAGGAGTTCCACCAAATGGGGATGCCTGAAATAGGGTAGGGTGACCAGACAGCGAATGTGAAAAGTCGGAACGGGGGTGGGGAGTAATAGGAGCCTATATAAGAAAAAGACCCAAAAATCAGAACTGTCCCTATAAAATCGGGACATATGGTCGCCCTAGCCTGAAATGGATGGAAACACTCAACATTTTCCTGTGCAAATGCATAAAAAACTGGCAAACACGTCCCTCGGTGCATCTATACTGTGATAACAGCCCTGCAGCCCGGCTGGCCTGGATCATCTGACTTGGACAGCTCGGTCTCAGGTTGTGGGGCTAAAAACTGCAGTGGGGACATTTGGCTCAGGCTGGAGCTGGACACTACAAGCCCATGTTAACTCAAGTTATGTCAGCATAGACTCGCTATGGTTACTATGTCACTTCTGTGACTTACTTGTGCTATTCTAATAAATACACTAGACCTGTCATGGTGATAAATGACACCACCATACAAGTATATTGAAGGCGAACCCTAAGGAAATTAAGAGTTTAAATTATCCTCCACATGTCCCGTGTCCCACTAAAATAAATCCAACCCACAGGTCACAAGGATCAATGTCAGGATGCTCCATGGTGCTGAGAGTTTGCCTGACACCTCAGGGACACAGCGTGAGGTAGTGTCCCAGGTATCTCTAGGAAAGGAGCAGAACCAGATTGACTTGGGCTGGGGAGAGAATTGAGAGTGTCTTAGGGGTCTGTATAGACGTATTGCCCTGGTTAGAAACTGTGGCTAAAACACAGCCCTCGCTGTGAGCAGGATTCGACCCTGCACAGGGGAACCCTAGTGGATTTCAACTCCAACAGTTTAACCACACAGCCATCTCAGCTGTGAGCACAGTAATGTGCCAATGCCAGACAAATTGGTAAATAATCCCAATGCCTGGGCTTGAAACTGAAACACCCAGTCTCCCCCCGGCTCCTCCTACAGCCTTTGCCCAGTTTCCTGGGCAGAAGGTGTCACCTGGCCCCAATCCCCTCCTGGCTCAAGTTACAGGCTCAGGTATTGTGACGAACTAGGACTGTAGTTAAGGTTTCCCTGAGTACTGTGTGGGTGCCTCAGTTTCCCCTATGTGGTGCTTGAGTATCTAGGTGGTGGGACAACGGTGCATGATTGTTACAAAGCCCTAGAAGGCAGAGGCCTGGACACAGAGAATGGCCCTGTCTGCTGGCAACAGATGGCCCGGCCCCTCCCCCGGCAAAGGTGAGAGCTGAAGGTGTGAGAACAAAGGGATCAGGTGACCTCCTGGCCCGGGAAGCAGACAAAGGCGGAGGAGGGGCTAGAGAGTTTGAGTTTGAAAACTGGCCGGGGAAGAGGCGAGCGAGGCAGACAGGGTCTGGCCTCCCTGCCCCGGTTGGAGTTGTGGGGCGAAATGCAGGGAGCCCCAGGCTGGGGTCTAAGCTCCCTGCCCCCCGGAAGGACCCGACTGAGGGGTCCTGGATGTACTGACAAGCTCTGGTTGGACGGTGTTCCTGGCATCTCTAATAAACCTTCTGTTCTACTGGCTGGCTGAGACTCCCAGTGAATCCGGGGAAGAGGGGTGCAGGGCCGGACTCCCCTATACTCCGTGACAACTGGTGGCAGCGGTGGGATGTTCTGCACCCCGTGAACGGCGCTTCCTGCAGTAAGTAACTGGGGAGCAGTAGAACGAAGGGGTGCTAACGAGGACCAGGCGTGCTGAAGGCTCACGGAGGAGCGGTTTCGGGGAGCGGAGGAGCTACGCTTAACCCCTGGGAGTGTGTGTCCAGCGAGAAGGACTGTGCAATGAGGGGGTCCCCCTGGGGGCTACAGTGAGCAGTCCCAGGGGCGGAGGAGCCTGCGGCTTGGCCCTGGGAGGGAGAAGGAATTTTGCAGGGACAGGGTTCCCCTGGGGGTGCCGTGAGTGGACCCAGGGGCGCAGGAGCTGCAGCTCGACCCTGGCAAAGAGGCGGTGACCTGGAGAAGGGCTGGCACACTTGGGGTTCGTCCTGGAAACCGTGGGGAGCTAAGAGCACACAGGCCTGCGAGTCCACAGCAAACTTGGGAGCAGTGAAGTGATGGCGTATCGCCTTCTCCTTAAGAAGAGCATTGTAACCCTGTGCAAAAAGAGAGGGATACCCATTGGAAAGCTCACTAAAGCCCAGTTAATCACGCGGCTGGAGGAAGATGACCATTCCAGGGAGCAGATTCCGGACCCCAATGGGGCTACAGCAGGATCTGGGAGCAGCTGGAGTGATAGCCTGGCATCCCCAAGAGTCTGGTCCCCAACCAGACGGAGGTCTTCACGATCGGGTTCCCCAGCAGGGGATCGGAGACGGATGGGACTGGAGCTGAGTCCGAGAGAGCAAGAGGACGGTGAGAGACAGCAAGAGCCCGAGAAAGACCTACAGAAGAAGCAGCAGCGTGAACTTGCGGTGGTGGAACGGAGAGGCATAGGGGACTGGCCAGGGGTAAGTGGGGACAGATCCCGGGGTGCCAGCTCCGCAGGGAACCTCGATCCTAAATTGCTGCCCCTGGTTAAGGAGGGTGGGGATGTGGAGGCCCACCTCACTGCCTTGGAGCAGGCTGGTGATTGGAACCAGGGAGACCCTGCGGAAAAGCCCCGGGATTTAACCCCCTTGCTGGGTCCCAAGGCCATAAACTCCACCAGCCAGAAGGGTGGGATGGTGGACGGATTTCCACTCCTGGCCCTGGACTCAAGCCCTATGGACCCCCAGTGGAAACGGAAGCTGATGGTCAATGGAGAGACATTCGGGGGGTGGCAAGACCCCGGGACAGAGAGAATTGTGGTCAGGCCCCGGGTGGTGCACCCCCACCAGCTGCTGGGGGGCTGTGTGACCTGGGTGAGGGTCCCCGGGACGGACCCATTCGCCCTGCCTATGGCCCAGATCCCTGTGCAGACCCAGGAGGGGTCGGGCTGGCTGGTGGTTGGGGGTCTCCAGGATATCAGCGGTGAGGTGCTGTTGGGGGGTAACTGTGTATCTTTGGGACAGGATCCAGGCCCTGTAACGGCCGAGGATTTGAATTTGAACTCAGGAAACCAATTGGCTAAGAGGGAAATGGTCAGTGAAAATGCAAATGACCTGGCTGGCAGGGGGGAGGAGCTGCCAGGCCCCGGTTACCTGCCTGCCTGTAACCAGACCCCTAGGGCGGGGTGGGTCAGAGAGATGCTCCCCACCCCACTGCACACTGGAGAGGTGGCTCACGCTGGCTCTGATGCTGTTACCAAAGCCGCGAGCTCGCTGCCTGGCCCCACAGGGACAGCCAAGGCAGCGCTGAGCACCGGGGGAGCAGAGACCCCAGCTGAGTGGGGGGACACACAGGCAGGGCAGGACGGCTGCCAACCAGGCTTGCCTGGACCAGAGGTGCTGCCGGGAAGTGATTCCACGGCAGGGAGGGAGCCACCAGGGACAGGGCTCAGTGGGGCGGTGACCCCAGGCCTGGCCAGTGAGCTGCAGAGGGATCCCACTTCGGAGAAGCTAAGGGAGCTTGCTGGCCACAGCGCTGCAAACCCCCTTGGGGAAGACTGCAGAGACAGATCCCTGTGGGAGAAGGGATTCCTGTGCCGGGAATGGGCTTCCCAAGGGGAAGTAGAACTGCGGGGAATCAGGAGGCAGCCGGTGGGGCACCCGAAGTATCATCACCGGCTATTATACCTGGTCCAGGGTAAGGGAGAAGATCCCTGGAGGTCCCTGCCCATCAGGGAGGAACCTTTCCAGAAGGTGGCTATGAATGGGGTGGGCCCCCTCAGCAGGGCAACCCAGTCGGGGAAGAAGTACATTTGGGTGGTGGTAGATTTTGCCACCCGCTACCCCGAGGCGGTACCCTTATCCTCCATTGAAGCAGACACCGTGGCGGATGCGCTGCTGACCATTTTCAGCCGAGTGGGGTTCCCCAAGGAAGTCCTGACAGACCAAGGGTCCAACTTCATGTCGGCCCTGCTCCGGTGCTTGTGGGAGAAATGTGGGGTCCGGCACAGTTGGGCCTCAGCATATCATCCCCAGTGCAATGGGCTGGTGGAGAGAGTTCAGGGGACCATGAGGCTGATGCTGAAGACTTGCATCAATCAGCATCCACAGGACTGGGACAAGTACCTGCCCCACAGATGGCACAAAGAAGTGCCCCAGGAATCACCAGGGGGCTTCCCTTTCAAGCTGTGGTATGGGAGGAGAGTAAGGGGACCCCTAGAACCGGTAAGGGACAATTGGGAGGAGAATGGGGAAGACCCCCTGATGGATCTCTCCCCTGAGATGGGAGCCCATCCTTCCATCAGGTGTCCCCCAGTCAGAGTAACTGGGAAAAGAGCCCAGAACCTGGAGAGAGAGGCCAAGGACAGGCTGGCTTTAGAGGTGAACCAGTCATTCAACAGCCCAGGGCTGGCCAAGGTGGAGGCGATCAGAGTTTGGCCTGTTCCCCAGACCAAGAAACAGGTCCAGGCCTTTAGCGGGATGGTGGGATACTACCAGAGGTTTGTACCCCCCTTTAGCTCCCTAGCTGCCCCCATCACAGAGCTAGGTAAGAAGGGGAAGCCAGACGAGGCAGTCTGGACCGAGCAGGGCCAGAGGGCTCTCTGTGCGCTGAAGGAGGCTCTAATCCAGGGCCCAATAGATCGAGTAAACCCAGACCGGGCCAAGCCCTGTACAGTGTTCACCGAAGCCTCAGACACAGGGCTGGGCGCGGTGCTGATGCAGGCCTATGCGAAGGGGGAGAGATACCCCATCGGGTATCTGAGCAAGGAGCTGCTGCCCTGGAGGCAGAACGGTCCGGCCATAGAGAGGGAATGCCTGGCCATGGGGCAGGCCCTTAAGAAGCAGCAGCCGGATCTATTTGGGTGGCGCTTTACGGGGTATGGTCACCATTCCGCCCCAACGTGGCTGCATCCAGGAAAAGGGGCCGATGCCGAGCGGCTGGTGACAGAGACACGTGGTCAGAGAGGGGACCAGAACAAGAGGGAGGCTCTTAACCAAGAGAGCCCGAACTACAGCCCTCCAGACTGGAGCGCTGGGAAAAGACCTGATCTCAGCTTGAACCCCAGGGGTTTTGGGATGGGAAGAGGGCACGGGCCGCATAAACCTTCCCACATGCGGCCTGCGGGTGCCATCAAGCCCACCCAACCTAAGGGAGCCCGTGGAACTGGAACGGCCTGGTGTGACCAGGTTCGAACTTCCCCGGGTCACTGGCTAAAGTGACCCCGCTCAGTTCGGTCTCGGAGGGGGGAGAGATGTGACGAACTAGGACTGTAGTTAAGGTTTCCCTGAGTACTGTGTGGGTGCCTCAGTTTCCCCTATGTGGTGCTTGAGTATCTAGGCGGTGGGACAACGGTGCATGATTGTTACAAAGCCCTAGAAGGCAGAGGCCTGGACACAGAGAATGGCCCTGTCTGCTGGCAACAGATGGCCCGGCTCCTCCCCCGGCAAAGGTGAGAGCTGAAGGTGTGAGAACAAAGGGATCAGGTGACCTCCTGGCCCGGGAAGCAGACAAAGGCGGAGGAGGGGCTGGAGAGTTTGAGTTTGAAAACTGGCCGGGGAAGAGGCGAGCGAGGCAGACAGGGTCTGGCCTCCCTGCCCCGGTTGGAGTTGTGGGGCGAAATGCAGGGAGCCCCAGGCTGGGGTCTAAGCTCCCTGCCCCCCGGAAGGACCCGACTGAGGGGTCCTGGATGTACTGACAAGCTCTGGTTGGACTGTGTTCCTGGCATCTCTAATAAACCTTCTGTTCTACTGGCTGGCTGAGACTCCCAGTGAATCCGGGGAAGAGGGGTGCAGGGCCGGACTCCCCTATACTCCGTAACAGGTATCATCCCTCAAGTGAAGCCATCCCCTGCTATCCCATCCCCAGTGCAGACAGTGCCAGTAAAACTCCCCAGCAACATTCCCAGGTCAATACTCCCCACTCCCTACTGTGTCACAAACTGCAATCATCAGCCACTAATAGCAAGGAAAAGGCTGAAGTCCATTGCCTTTCATATCAAAAAGCCATCTAAAGCCTGGTCTACACTGAAAGGCTATGTGGACATAGCCACATCTCTCAGGGGTGTGAAAAATCCACTCCATGGAGAGAAGTAGTGAATGTGACCTGAGCCCCAGTGTAGACAGGGTTAGGTTGTCAGAAGACTACTTCCAGTGTTTGAAGTGTAGACGTAGCCTTGGACAGATTGATCCTCTATGGGAAGCAAGTCATGACGTTGATTCCAAATGTGACCCATCTGCCGGTATGTGAGAGAGCTGCTAGTATGGAGGGCTGAGCCAGCTGTCCGATCGCCTAGTTCCTGAACTGTAGCTACAGCTCAGTGTCCATCAATCCCGAGACTGAGAGAAATGGAGAGTCCCAACCATTGTCATTTTAGTATCTTATTGTTCCTTTCTCTGTTTTGTGTGCTGGCCTTTCTATTGTATCAGGGTGAGACTGTATAGCTCAGTGCATGTGTGACAAAAGCTCATTGGTGTCAATTGGCAAAGGGGTCACTGTTATTCACAAGGAACTCCTGTCTCAGACCTGACAAACTCACCACACCCAATGCCCTGATTTTATTATATTTATCCGGGAAGCATAGCAGTGAGATCGCTATTGACGCTTGTAAATCATTGTTACTCCTAATCACTGCGAGAGGCGTGTATGAGTCATATTGAAGGAGTAATGTAAGTACATGGAAAATTATTCTCATATGGTATTGTCATGAAAGTGAGTCACCCCAATCATAGGTCTTGGTGGGGACGACCCATTCAAGTGGGAGGGAAATGTCACCCGTCCCTTGCTAGACAGTTCTGCTATGTATTGCTCCATTGTCAACCTTTGCATCAGCCCAGAAAAGCCAACGTACAACTATCAAAGACAAAGTATAGACCTGGAAACCCTGTGGCAGTGACAAGGACAATATGACAATGAGGAGATCGTCCTGTCTGTGAATATAGACAAAAGACTGATTCAGTTTATAACAGGGTGGAGAGAAACTCTCCGAGTCCAGTCACCAAGGGGATCCCTAACGACCAGTGGTGCTTCTTGAAAGGCAGGGCTCTGGCTCCTAGGGACTAGCAATCACTGCAATAGCCCATCACCTCACACTTCAATCTACCTAGATAGGGAAGGTACCAATTAAACAGTGTAGGGTGCATTGTGTGATTTTGTGTATAACTCTTTGTTTCCATCACTCATGTTTGTTTCGGTTTAAATCTCTCTCCCTTGTTCAATACATTTCCCTTTGTTCAGTAACGGTACTCAAGTGCTGTGTGTGACACAGGAGCAGCGGGCTAGAGCACAATTGGTAACCTGGGCTACACCATTGATTTGACCACTCTTGGAAGACAGGACACTGGGCTAGATGGACCCTTGGTCTGACCCAGTCTGGTTGTTCTTATATGTTATGTACAGGAGTGAGGCACTTACAGAGCAGAAATAGGGGGAGGGGCTTTAAATTTAAATCAGTGCTAGAGCGAAATGTGTTCAAACACCGTGAGACTCGATGTACGGAAGAAATAACGAGGGATCCCCAGCTCCTTCCCCCCCAATCCTGAGGTGGGGATTGGCTGCCCACAGCTGCGGCTGCTGCTCGGAGGGGAGCGGTATCAGCTCTCTGCCTGTGGGTGCAGCCCACCCGCTAGAAGAGAATTGGGAACCGAGTTGGGAAAACCAGTTTCAAAGCAGGAAGCTCAGGTTTAGATTCATTTACTGATAATATTAAGTAATCCTTCCATCCTAGCATCACAATATAAGTGCTTCAGCGTTATGGTTTTCCAGAGAGAAAACTTAACTTCTCCAAAGGGAGTTGAGAGAAACACTTTCCAGAGTCCAAGAGAGAGAAGGCAGGTGAGGGTCAGAGCTTGTAGTAGAGCAGCTTCTGTTGGTGAAGGCAAGTTTTGGAGCTAACCCAGAACTCTTCTTCAGCTCTGTATAGCTTCAATGTTTGTCTCTTCCACAAACAGAAGTTAGAACATAAGAATGGCCATACTGAGCAGCACTAAGGTGGCTCCCTGGTCTCTCTGCCTCCCTTCCTCTGTGCCACTCCTAGAAGTGGCCGGCATGTCCCAGCATCCACCTGAGGGGGTGTCTCCATGCGCTGCCCCTGTCCCAAGTACGAACTCTGCAGCTCCCATTGGCCAGGAACTGCGGCCAATGGGAGCTGTGGGGGCAGTGTCTGCAGGCGGCAGCACACGGAGACCTCCTGGCTCTGCTGCCGCAGGGTTGTGTGTGCAGGTCGCTTTGGGAGCTGCACTGCGCTCGGCCTTGAGGATTAAGCCTGAGCCTCCGGCATGGGTGCTGGGAGATGGGTTTCCGAGTCGCATCCAGCGCACGCTTCGGGCCTCTGCTGAAACCACTGAGGCCAAGGGGGATGCTTTTGAGATTGCAAAAAGGGGGCCCATGGGGCTCTCAGCAGGTCTTGAGGAACATGGGGTTATCGCCGTCCCTGAGTGGGCTCGAACCACCAACCTTCCGGTTAACAGCTGAGCGCCCTGACCCATTGTGCCACAGAGACACAACTTTGCTGCCAAGGCTGCTGCCTAACAGCCTGCGCCTCTGCCTGCCAGCGCCAGCAAGTGTGGATGCTGGAGACTGGGCGCTGTAAGCAAAGAGCCAGCAGAGTGGCGTTTCGTTCATTGACGTGTCGGAGTAAACACTCCCCTTCACGCTATTCTCAGACACACACTAGTATTAAGTGTTTGCTACTGATGGGTCTAGAAAGCATTTGTCGAGTGGAAGATGCCATTTCTGGGGGATTGTTCCCAAGACCCAGTACTTTGTGTTCCAACATCTCCCAGCTTCCTTGGCGAAAATAAGACCAAAGTTTCTTTGCAACATGGAGGACAAAGTAGCTTTTAACCCCAGATGGGACTTGAACCCACAATCTCTGACTTCGGAAACCAGTGCCTTATCCATTAGGCCACTGGGGCCCTGATGTGCAAGTGATGTAGTGATGGAAATTCCCTCTCACAATTGCACATTCCTCACATTCGCTAGGAAGCCAAATATCCCCTTTATGCGCCTTACAGAAATGTCGGTATCCTCTGTCAGTGAGGCAACTGGGCAGGTCGCTGACTGAGCTGAGTCCCACCTTTCTGCAGCCATCTTTAGAGAAGAACCCCATCCCAGAGTCACCCCTCCCTCCGTCAGCACCTCCACGGCTGTGGCTCTGAGTGGCAGTAGGATGATTGGGGGGTGAATCCAGGGCTGGAAGTGGGGTCAGGTCAGCCTGTGAGGAGTAACCAGGTGGGGCAGACCCAGGGTGAGGCTGTGGGCTGCTTTTCGGATGTTGGGATCAGAGCTCTAGATCAAAGCTGCACAGCGACCTGACACCCAGGGTTACAAGGCCGACATAGCGACCCCCTTACCGGCCTCGTGAACCCCAAACCCTCGTTACTCTGGGCACTTAGGAGTCTCTGTCCCTTAATCACTTCTGGGAGCTCCCCAGCAGGCTGCGGGCATCAGCCGCCTCCTGCCTCACAGGTGAGACTCTTGGCGCTGTGCAAGCCGCCCCCTCACTTGCAGGCCCAGGGTAGGAAGCGGGAGGCCCGGTGCTAGCAGAAGAGGGTTTGATTAATCCACCTCTGTGTTATGGGCGCAGCACAGTTCCCCTGTGTCCCTCTGCTGGCTTTTCGTAAGCAGCACCCAGCGGCCCTGGCTCCAGGCTGGTGCCTTGCGAGCTCTGGCCCTGGCAGGGAGCTGTGCAGGGGGCTGGGCCGGGGCCCTGGCAAACCAGCTGCTGGGAGGCGTCTTTGAGGCAGCAAAACAGTCCCTTAAGAAGCAAGATCAGGTTATTACCGTCCCTCGGTGGGCTCGAACCACCAGCCTTTCGGTTAACAGCCCAACGCGCTGACCCATTGCGCCACAGGGACACACAGAAACAAAACTGCTGTTACCAAGGCTGCTCCGAGCAGCCGGCGCATCTCCCTGCCAGCGCTGGCGCTCACAGGGCGCTAGGCCGGATGCTGGAGCTGGGGCTGAAGACCCAGCAGGGGGGTGCAGCAGAAGTGGGCTGGGCCCAAACCCCAGTGGCTGATGGATCAAAACCATTGTGTGCTAGACCTACACGTCTTCCTTTTTGCTCTGGGCAATCCAGCAAGGAGCAATCAGCAGAGGGCCAAGAGCCTAGGCCATGGGGCAAGAGGTGGCTGAGGCAGCGGCCGGCCAGGGAGTTAAATCAGCCCAACGCCCCCGAGTCTGGAGGAATGTCACAAGGTCCCAGTCTCTCCATGGAAGACAATTTGTTAAATCCCAGATGAGTGGAGTTAAATCGGTTCTCAGCCTGAGTCCTTTGCTCTTAGTCCTGAGGATATTGTCCCACCATGGGGCCTGTCATAAATATAAAGGGAAAGGGGAGAGGGTCTGATGCAGATAAAATCCTCTTACCAGTAAAGGGTTAAGAAATGCAGGTAGCCAGACTGACACCTGACCTGGCTGGCATCTGACCAATAAGGGGACAAGATACTTTCAAATCTTGGGAGGGGGAAAGCTTTGTGTGGGGCTTTTTGTCAGACACGGAGTGGTCTTGGAGTAAAAAGGAACCAGTCATCTTTTCATCAAATCCTCACTTGTCTGAAGTAAGTTTAGATAGCATAGCGAGTAGATTTCTGTTTATTTTTGCTTGGTACGTTCCCTGTGTGAGAGGGAGGGGTTATTCCTTTTTCTTTTTCTGTAACGTTAAGGGTTTGTCCAGGGGGGGGGATCCCTATGAGTTTGGAAATTGAGTACCCTGTAATTAGTTACCATCCTGATTTTACAGAGATGATTTTACCTTCTTTGTTTTAATACAATCCTTCTTTTAAGAAGCTGACTGTTTTCTATGGTGTTAAAACCCAGGGGGTGGGTTTTAGCTCACTGTGTAACCAATTGGTTGGGAGATTGTTCTCAAGCTTCCCAGGAAAGGGGGTGTACGGCTTGAGGGGGTATTTTGTGGGGGAGGGAAGTTCAAGTGATTCCTTTCCTGGATTCCTGTTAGACACTTGATGGTGGAAGCGAAAGATTTTAAGATTCCCACCCGCTGTGCTGCTTGGGATGATGGCGGATGAGGAAGGAGAAGGGTATGGGAGGGAAAGGTCCCATCTGCATAGACTGAGAGGCCAGGAAAGGGAGGGGCAGTCAGTGCTTAGAGAGGAGAGAGGTCAGTGATTTACACCCCCCAGGGGACACTGTCTTTTTGAGGCGAGTGCAGCTGGCTTGGGATGATGCTGACGATGGATAGAAAAATGGCTGGAGTCAATGACAGATGAGACCATAGAAGGGGAAGGGAAATTGCAGCTCCACAGAAGATCCTGGGTGCTCAGATGCCCCAGTTATAGGCACCCTGGCCTGACCCAGAGAGAGAAACGACAAAGAGGGACCCAGCCCCCCGTACAGTGATCCCATGGACAAGAATCTGGTTGGGAGTGGGGTGAAGGTTCCCTCTGGACAAAGGGAGCTGAAATCCCTCAGCGTCCTGGAATTTAAGTGATGCATCAAACCCTGCACGGATGGGGGCTGAGGTTCATCAGCAGAAGGTTGGGCAGTAGGTCAACCCATCGGGCTGCCTCATAGGCCAGGCTGCAGCCCAGCTTCAGGACTCAGAGGAAATGGAGCTCGCACCCCTACCTACAGCACTCCAGGCATGACCAGCCTTCTGCATCAAACGTCCCACAACAGCGAGCCGGCAAAAGACAGGCTCCCACGTCACTGGAGAGAGCAAGACGAAGCCTTGGAACACCCAGGAGTGTTAGGTGGCAAAAGAGCTGCCCTAAGGTCCCACCGAGACTTGAACTCAGATTCCAGGATTCAAAGCCCTGAGTGCTGCCCTGACACCATGGGACCAGTGGAAAGCACCCTGCACTCTTCTGACTTCCGGTGTAGAAGAGCCTGGGTGGAGACTAATTTACCATCCTTGCTCAAGGCCTCTATGGCCTCTCTGGCCAGCCCTGCATTTTCCCAGCAAGTCGGCACGCAGCAGTTTGCTGTAGACCCAGAAGCCTTTCTTCCTCCAGACTGTGAGGCCAGTGGGTGTGTGAGGAAGTCCCAGGCAATAAATGGCCCTTGGGATGATGCCCTTCAGTCCCAGGCAGTAAATGGCCCTTCCTAGGAAAGCCCAAGTCCTGAAAAGAAAAGAGTAACGTCAAGGAGGGGACTGAAGAGCTGACTCCTGATGCTCTCAGGGGACACCGCAGGGGGAAATGATCTTCCCCACACTTGACCAGGGGCTTGAATCCTGGACCCTCAGATTAAAAGACTGATGTTTTACCAACTTTGCTAGCCAGGCTCAGGGAGTAAACGAGTAAGTTTGGTGCAGAAGAGAAACTCGCCAAGAAAAAGAGGGCAGGAAACAAGAGCTTTCTCTGGCACGCTTTCTCAGCTCATTTCCCCACCCTCTGTCCTGTCCCACGTGTTTAGATGGGGGTTATCCCAGTGGCAAAAAGGGGAGCACCTCGCTGGGAAGCTAAGGGACCTGAGAAAAGTAAAACTTCAACTTTCTGCCTGGTTTAAAGCCAGGGACCTTTTGCATGTCAGGCAAATGTGATAACCAGACACTAGAGAAACTCTGCAACAGGGATCTGCCCCTCCCCTCAGACAGCAACAGTGACACCGTGTGGCCACGTGGGGTAACGCACACAGCATCTCTCTGAGAGAGCAACAGTGACACCGGATGGCTCACCTCTCATACCGGGTGGCGAAGCTGGAGAAAGTGGTGGCAGCTCTTCGAAGTGTCAGCTGATAGAGCAAAGGTCTGGAGCCGGCGCTCAGGAAGTCATCCTTACTTGTGACTCCAGCTCGAAGAGGAGCTTCTTTTCCTTCCCCTCGCTGAGAAAGAGCAAGAGAGGAAAGAAAGCTCACATGGGCTGACTGGGTGCACAAGCCCACGCTGGTTTTCCCTGCTGGGGAGTGTGAAATAAGGGATTCTGCAAAGCAGAGGAGCAGGGGAAGTTTTCCTGGCAAGCTGTGTGTGTGTGAATCCTTGGCCAGGTCTGCACTACAATGTTATTGCAGCATCATTATATTGCTCAGGTGTGTGGAAAACACACGACACTCCCTCGGTCATCTCATTTTGGCTGGTGCACACACGGCAATGCCACGTCTGGCGACAAAACTGCCCTCTACTGGCGACAAAATCAAACCACCTCGACGAGAGGCCTGGAGCTTTTTGCAGCAAACTGAGAGTGACAAAGTGTCAGTGTAGACGCTGCTGGTCATTATATCCCCAGAAATGGCCTCCGCCAGTATCCCACAATGCCCGCCGGGAACTCCCTGCCCTGCGATCCTGCTCCAGAGGCTGGGCCCCTCCCCTCTCATCGCTCCAGGAAGTTCTGACGGCTGAGCCTGCTGCTCTGCTCCGGCAGCAAGGAGCAAATCACTGCCGGGGGATGCTGCTCACCCGCACGGGGAACATGGAGGTACCACTGCGCTTTGAGCAAACAGCCCACCCCTGCACACACAGCGCATGCCAAGGCCTGGGATTGAACTAGAGAGCTCTAGAGCATCAGTGTAACGCTCACCTGACTGAGCTACTTCAGCACCTTTATGACTTCTTGTTTGTCTGTCCAGGTTGTTTTAGTCAGTCATGGCACACAAAAAGGATGCTGGAGACTGGGTGCTGGAGGCGATAGGTAAAGACTCAGCAGAGTGGTGCAGTGGAAGCATGCTGGGCCGCTAACCCAGAGGTCGATGGATCGAAACCAGCTTTTGTTCTGCATCTCCCAGCTTCCTTGCTGATAATATGACCAAGGTTTCCTTGCAATACACAGGGGTTGGTGGCTCCTTTCTCTTCTCACCCTGGAGTCAACTCATCTTTTTATACCAGCCTTGACCTTTTATGAACTAACAACATCCTTCACTTTTACAGGAATAGCAGCAGCAGCAGCAGCATGAAGAAAGAGGAGAGCGAATATGTCACTGTCAGGGCTGAAGGTGCCACGTCCCCTCTGTCAGACCATTGCCACTGCAGGAGAGAAGGTTTCAATGGACAAGAGACACAGGGAGGTTTTGCTGTTCATGGATCTGTGCAAAGGAAATTGTGTCCCTGTGTGAAGCTGAGGGGGGAATGAAACACCCACACAGTGGCACAAGGCCCTAAGGAATGAGGGTGAAGGAATCAGGCTGAGAAATGATTGAAACGGGCTCACCTGGGATTGAAATGACGATTGTTTCTGTCCTGTAGCTAGTGAGAAATGTGACATTCATTCAGATGCGGGGTTGAGGCTCCGTTAGCTCTTTGTAGAAACTGGAACTTGACTCCCAGGAAAGGCGAGAGGGAAAGTCTGGAGCTGCCTTTAGTCCCTGGCTGGGGGACTTTAGTCCCAGGGGCTGCAGCAGGGCACAGAGCTTCTCTGGTCTCAGGGCCGCAGCGGAGCGGGGAGGGGTAAAGGAGTGAGCAGGGTGGGGCAGTGGGGGGAAGGGGTGCAGCTCATCCAGACCCTGCTTAAACTTAATATTTAAAAACTCCTGAGTGTCCTTATCTCTGCTGGCCTTTGATTTCTGCTCCTGTCCTTTTCCTAAAAGTACAGTTGAGGTGGCCGAGTGGTTAAGGTGATGGACTGCTAATCCATTGTGCTTTGCACCCATGAGTTCGAATCCCATCCTCATCAGATGCATTTAGTCTTCCTCCTCTCCTTTAAAAACAATGGTCTCCCCATTTGGTACAATGGCAGACAAAACCATGTTGATTCCTGCAATCAGAAACCTACTCAGACCTCCCTTGCTTTAAATAAAATGTCGAAATCCCAGGTTTCTAAAACAATTCAGTAGGTCTTGTTTTTTATCTGAAAAGGTAACAGCCTCATCATCTCCCCCAAACAATCTCCCCCGAATAATTTCCCTTGTAGAGATCCATGAACAGTAAAAGAGATGGATGGCAGGAGAGAGATCACTTGATCATTACCTGTGAGGTTCACTCTGTGACAGTGTCCCCATAAAACTTTATGGGGAGATGCTTATAACTATATATGTGTAACGTTTTATGCTACATGTGCCATGTAACATATCTCTGTGAAAGTTATGACCTACTGAATTTATTCCTCCTGTTTGTAGGCATGTATCATTGTTGTGGTTGTAGTTATGAACATTGGTTTTATATTTGCTGGTTTTATGCATAGCTTTTGTAAGAACATGGGACCAGGTCCAGAGGAAGGAATGTGCAAGTTGAGTACAAGTACTTAACAGACAAAAGAAGGTGCAGACCCCAATCCACATCGGGGCCCCAGTCAAGGATGCAACTGGTTAGACTGGTTAGGGCGCATGGACAGGTGACTTGCCCATGTGATCCCAAAACTCCAGGGCAACTGGATCCTACGCAGGGAGAGGAAGAAAGGCTATAAAAGCCCTTGCAAGACCCTTCCATTTTGTCTTCAGCTGGCTAAAGGGAGAGGCTCTCCACACCCCCAGGGACATTCCTGAGGGGAACTGAACAAAGGACAAAGACACTAGGGGGTGTGAGCGGCTACTGGACCTAGGCTAATTCTACAGCCTGTAAAAAGGAAAATATCCGAATCTGGTGAGGCTTTTATCTGTGTTAACTTTGAATAGACATAGACGTGCGTGTTTTATTTTATTTTACTAAGTAACTTGCTTTGTTCTGTCTGTCACTAATTGAACTCACTTAAATCCTATTTTCTGTACTTATTAAAATCACTTTTTACTTATTAAGTTTCCTTGAGTACGAGTTAGTGCCTTGGGAAAGCGAACAGGTGTGCATACCTTTCTATCTTTGAAATAGAAAGCGAACTATTTATGAGTTTACCCTGTATAAGCTTTATACAGGGTAAAACGGATTTATTAAGGGTTTGAACCTCCTTGGAGTTGAGCAGCTGGGTGTCAAAGGCAAGAGCGCTTCCAGGGGCCTTACAGTGGTGAGTGGACTTGGTTCGGACCTGGGTCTGTGTTTGCAGCAGATCAGTGGAATCTGGCTCAAAACAGACAGGATTCGGGAGTCCCAAGCTGGAAAAGGCCTGGAAGCAGGGGCAGAAGCAGCCTTGGCACACCAGGTGGCAGCACCAAGCAGGTCTCTGTGGTCCCAACCCGTCACAGCAGGTTTCTCTGTCCCATTGTTCCATGGGCAGCCTACTAGATTGCCAGCTGCTTCTCCACTGAAGTGTGTGTGGCGGGGCAGAGAGTGACACTATGCAAAACAGATAAGTGTGGAACAATGACACAGCACAAAACCACACAATAGAAGCGTGTAGAGAGATAGGGCAGGGAGGGACCCCGAGAGTCAGGACCAAGTATCCCTAGGTCATCCCCGACAGGTGTTTGCATAACCCCTTCTTCAAATCCCCCAATGAAGGAGATTCTGCAACTTCCCATGGAGGCCACTGCCATGCAATCGACAATGCTTGGCTTGTGATTAAGGGTCAGGCTGTGACTCAGAAAATTTGGATTCAGTTCCAAGTTTGGCCCCATTATTCTCTGTGCAAACATGGACAAATGACATCACATTTTTTAGCCTCAGTTTCCCCATCTGTAAAATGGGAACCATCCTCCCACACTTCATCTATTTTGCCTGTGAGCTCTTGGCATCAAGGACTCTCACTCTCACTATGAGTTGTACAACACCTGGCAGAATCAGGGCCCCCATCCTTGGTCGGGGTTTCCGCAGTGTCTGGCACAACTGGGGCACCCACTCTTGGATGGGGTATCTGCAGGGGGATTAAAGGGCAGGGCTAACCATCACGCTTCATGTATCAAACTGCTCTGTGGCTGGGGGCTCAGGAGGGACTGTTCCCATGTAACAACGTATGGAAAGGATCATTGTGCAGTCCGTGGCGAAGGGGTTAGAGTTTCCTTTACTATTTCCGGCATTGGCCACTCCCACAGACAGGATGTCTGCTGGGGGAGGAGAAATACAAGGCTTAATGGGACCATGGATCTGATCAGATGAGGCCGGGGCAGGGGTGGGGATTTAACCACCCCCGGCCTGCAACCTCCAATATGCAGAATCATAGGACTGTAAGGGACCTTGAGAGGTCATCCAGTCCAGCCCCTCCACTCATAAGTATAATCTAGACCATCCCTGACAGGTGTTTGTCGAACCTGCTCTTAAAAACCTCCCCTGACAGAGATTCCACAACCTCCCTGGGAAATTCACTCCAGTGCTTAACAGCCCTGACAGACAGGGAGTTTTTCTTTTTCTTTGTAGAACGGTGTTTTCTCCTGGATCTGAGATTTAACTAGAAAAAGAAGAAGGTCTCTGGGCACCAGATGGAGGAGCAGGCTGGGGCTAGGGCTGCTAAGGGAGCCAGAGTAGCAGGTTTTCTGTATTGTTTCCTGCCCTCTTTTTCTTGACTAGTTTCTCTTCTGCACCAAACTAACCCTTTTCACCTGTGAGCCTGGCTAGCTCAGTGGGTCGAGCATCAGACTTTTAATCTGAAGGTCCAGGGTTCAAGTCCCTGGCCAGGTGTAAAAAGCATTATATCCTCCAAAAGGCAGTTCTTCAGTACTCTCCTCGACACCAGTATTTTCTTTTCAGGACTTGGACTTTCCTAGGAAGGACCATTTTCTGCCTCTCACTGACGGGGCAAATTCCTCACATGCCCACTGGCCTCACAGTCTGGAGGAAGAAAGGCTTCTGGGTTTACAGCAAACCGCTGCATGCCGACTTGTTGAGCAAATACAGGGCTGGTCAGAGAGATCTTGAGCAAGGGAGGCAAAAAATTGTCCACCCAGGCTCTTCTACACTGGGAGTCAGACAAATGCAAGGTGCTCTCCTCTGGGTCCCATGGTGTCAGGGCAGCACTCGGGGCTTTGAATCCTGCAATCTGAGTTCACTTCTCAGTGGGAACTTGGGGCAGCACTTTCGCCACCTAACACTACTGGGTGTTCCAAGGCTTCGTCTTGCTCTCTCCAATGACGTGGGAGCCTGTCTTTTGCTGGCTCGCTGTTGGGACTTGAGCGCCAGAGGGGACGTTTGATCCAGACGTCTGGCCATGCCTGGAGTCCTGTAGGTAGGGGTGCGAGCTCCATTTCCTCTGAGTCCTGAAGCTGGGCTGCAGCCTGGCCTAGGAGGCAGCTCGATGGGTTGACCATGTCCCCTGCACTCCCTGGTTCTCTCCGTCTGCTCCCGCTCTAGAGACTTTTTTCTATCCCATCTCTCCTTCTCTTCTCTTCTGTGCTCTCTCTTTCCCTGCTCCCCTTTGTTTTCCATGGGACCTGGCCCCATAGTTCTATGTTGTGCAATATCGTATTTAACTTTCCAAATCAGCTGTGGCCTGGAGAATATTTCCAGGTGGTTGCCCCCTATGTAGATTGCAATGATCTCTGGTGTGTCCTCACGGGGAACCAGTTCACAAAAAAGAGCCAGAAGCTGGTCCCAGTGTATCCCCCCTCTGCTGTGTGGAGAGAAAATTGCCTCAAGGCCAAGGCCCAGCTGCAAACCCCTTGCTGAATTACAGGCTGTCTTGGAAGCTCACTGCACGATGCTGTGTCCACAAACTCACATCCCCAGCCATAGGGGCACTGCCATATCATCTAAGCAAGAGATGTGGGGAAGGAGGCAAACAGGGTTAAAACCTGTGGTGCTTTCGGCCCACCACATGCATTGGCCTCCCGTCAGGCAGGGGACTTATAGGTCTTCTCCTGATTGGCTCGCCCAATACGCTTTCCTGATTGGCTGGGTTCTGCGCAGCCTCTCCAAGGCTGCCTTAACCTTTCTCCTGGCTGGGTGGGGCAGCTGCCCCACGGCACTTGGAAAGTGGCAAATGAGAAGTCTGGAGCTGGTGGAAAGGTGACCATGACTCAGCACTGAGCCGAGGTCGCTGCGACTGAAATGCAGAGCATGAACCAGGATATGATCACAGTGGCTGGTGGGAGAAGCACGTGTTAGAAGCCCCCTGTCATCTGAGCTGTGGCTTTCTGTGCACAGAGATCCAGACACCTCAAGGTCTGCAAGTCTTGAGGGAAATGGGGAACGTCTGTACTTTGAATATGCAGGTCTTGTCTTGGACCATCAAATGGAGCAGTTGGAAGGGTTTGTAGGAGGCAGGCACCATGGCTTAGCTGGCTAAAGCACTTGTCTAGTAAACAGGAGATCCTGGGTTCAACTCCCAGTGGTGCCTTGTAGAACTTTTGTCTCCTCTCATCACATTTTCCTGTGTCTTTCTAGGAAACACAAGAGCCCTCCCTTGGCAATCCAAGTAACTGCTTGCTAAGGAAAAGGCTCCTTAGAAAAGGAGCATTAGAAAGAATCAAATCACGAGCCTGGAGCTGATGAAAAGGCTGCTGTGACCGGCATTGGCAAGGCGGTGGCTTCGACTGCAATTTGTGCAACATGAGAGCCTGTGCCACACGTCCTTGTGATGCGCTGGGTTTGTCTGCGCACAGAGACCCTGACAGACAATCTCTGCCCCCCTGTTCTCTAGACCAGAGTGACTCTCAGCCAGCGTAACACAGGAGGGTTTATTGAGCGTTGAACACAGCACAGGAACTCTCAGGGCCCTCAGGCCTGGCCTCCCCCGAGCCCAGCACATCCAGCTCTCTCCTGTATCCCGGTGGGCTCTGCCTGCTCCCTCTCCCCAGCCCAGAGCCCCCCAGTAGCATAGGCAGGTCCGCAGCACATGGGGAGCGGCGCTATAAAAAGACTCCTCCCCAGGCTCCCCCTGTACTCACCTGGCGGCGCCTCCGGGAGGCGCTCCGGGTCCTCCCAGAGATGAAAGTAAGCCGGTCCGGTCCGGTACCGGCAAGAGCCAGTACGCCGTGCCGGACCGGACCGGCTTCCCCGGCGGTGATTTAATGGGCCCGCAGCTCCAGCCGCTGCGGGGAGCCCCGGGCCCTTTAAAGCGCCGCCGGAGCTCCGGCAGTGGGGCTCGGGCGGGGATTTCAAAGGCCCACGGCTCCTGCAGCCGCGGGGAGCAGCGGGCCTTTTAATCCCCGCCCCGAGCCCAGCTCCGGCAGCGGGGCTTGGGCGCCGCCACTTGTGCTCACAGGGGGAGCAGCCGCTCCCCCTAATCCCCCCCTGGCTACGCCACTGGAGCTCCCGCCCCACCCTGCTGCCCCACTGGGCGGGGGATATCACTGGCCCCAAGCCCCGCCTCTGTCCATTGTCTTCTCTCCAGGTAAACAGCCCTGCAAACAGGGTCGTCTGGGCCTCTTCTCGTCTCTGCCCCCTCTGGCTGGAACCGGCTGGTTAGGCCCCCGGGGCTCCTCTCTTCGCAGCCTATTGTTCTCCCACTGGCCAGGACCGGCTGCGGACTCCTGAGCTGGCTTCCGGGTCACCTGTCGCCAAGTCCATGGTGGGGTCCCCAGTCCCCTCGCCAGTCCCCTGTAACAACAAACTCCCTCTCCCATCACCTCGTTACACCCGTAACACCCAGGGAAACTGAGTCCCACCCCCTCTGCATGCAACCCCTAGGGAACCAAGAAAACCCCCATAGGCAACAAGGAAAACCCCATGCTGTCACAGGGGTCACTATGTCGGCCTTGTAACCCTGGGTGTCAGGTCACTGTGCAGCTTTGATCTAGAGCTCTGATCCCAATGACTGACCAGCAGCCCACAGCCTCACCCTGGGTCTGCCCCACCTGGTTACTCCTCACAGGCTGACCTGACCCCGCTTCCAGCCCTGGATTCACCCCCCAATTATCCTACTGCCACTCAGAGCCACAGCCGTGGAGGTGCTGATGGAGGGAGGGGTGACTCTGGGGTGGGGTTCTTCTCTAAAGATGGCTGCAGAAAGGTGGGGATCAGCTCTGTCAGGGACCTGCCCAGTTGCCTCGCTGACAGAGGATGCCGACATTTCTGTAAGGCACATAAAGGGGGTATTTGGCTTCCTAGCGAATGTGAGGAATGTGCAATTATGAGAGGGAATTTCCATCCCTCCATTCGTTGTATTTCAGGGCCCCAGTGGCCTAATGGATAAGGCATTGGCTTCCTAAGCCAGAGATTGTGGGTTCAAGTCCTGTCTGGGGTGAAAAGCTACTTTATTCTGTACACTGCAAAGAAACCTCAGTTTTATCTTCACCAAGGAAGCTGGGAGATGGTTGAACACAAAGTACTGGGTCTTGGGAACAATCCCCCAGAAATGTCATCTTCCACTCGACAAATGCTTTCTAAACCCATCAGTAGCAAACAGTTAATACTAGTTTTTGTCTGAGAATAGAGTGAAGGGGATAGTTTAAGCCGACAAGTCAATGAACAAAACTCCTCTCTACTGGCTCTTTGTCTACAGCAGGCCGGCACAACATGCGGCCTGGATGGGCTCACTGTGCGGCCCGCGGGGGGTGTGAGTAGGAGGGCTCACTGTGCGGCCCAAAATCTGGGACAGTGTCCATTGGTCCTTTTTGCTGCTTGTCTCTGGGCTGGGGGTAGGGTGACCAGATGTCTCCATTTTATAGGGACCGTCCTGATTTTTACATCTTTTTCTTATATAGGTTCCTATTACCCCCCACCCCCTGTCCCGATTTTGGGGGGAAGATCTTATTCTACTTCTAGCAAAAAGACATTTTTCTTTAACCTTAATTATACTACCTTAGGGGCCCGCTATAACATATTACCAAGGTTCAATACAAAGTCATATAAAAGTTATACAAAAATGCATAATGCAGAGATTTATCTACAACTGCATTGATTGACTGTTGTGTGCAGTAATATAGTGACCCCTGGGGGATGGGTGAAGAGGGGTGTGATGGTGGGGCCGAGCGGGGAGGGGGCAGGTCCTATTTTACTGCTGTGATCTGGTCACCCTATGCGCGCTGTTTCTTTCTCCCTCGACAGGCTTCCAGACCCCAGCGGTGGGGAAGGAGGGGTTGTTTCCACGGAGCAGGCGGCACAGGGGTGGGGGGGTGTTTCCGCAGGGCCGGGGGGTTTCGGCCCTCAGCTGTTTTCTTTGGAGTAATACGGCCCTCGCCGCTTTATGAGTTGTGCAGGCCTGCTTTAGACTTTATGGTCAGAAGAGACGATTAGATCATCTAATCTGACCCCCTGCATATCACAGGCCTCCTGTGAACCACAATAGGCAAACACATTCCAGAAAGGCCTTGCTAGGTATAGGACTTTGCATTTGGCTCTGGTCAAACTTATTTCCTTTGAATGGGCCCAGCTTGCCGAATGAGCCAGATCGCTCTGTATCACTGCCCTCTCCTCATCAGTAATTACCACTCTGCCAGTATTTTGTCCCCCACCAATCTTATCAGCAGTGATTGGATGTTTTCTCCCTATTCATTGATAAAAATTATTTTAAAAAATTAGTCCTTGAGAGCTTCTTCAGACCCTTAGTCCCCAGGACCTGCTCCCACAGCACCATGAGAAAAGGCCGTCCAGCCCTGCTGGTCCATAGGAGATAATCACAGAACAAACACACCTTTGGGAGCTGTGTTGTCCACAGGCTCTGAACAACATGTGGGGGTCAGCAGCTTACAAATGCACGACAGACCTGTAGCGTAGACAGGTCCCAACAGTGTCTCAGTTTCCCACCCTGTAAAATGGGGAGAACAAACAAAACCTTGATTAGCTCTATTTGATAGTTGGGGAAACCGAGGCACCCAGGGGTGAAGAGAATCGCTCATGGTCCCAAAGCCAGGAATAGAAAACGGCAGGTCTTCTGATAGCCAATCCTGGCACCTAGCCCCGGTTATCCTGGCCTCGCTGCTCTAACTTTAGACACAGCCTCCATGTCTTTTCCTCCCTGTCCCTTAACCCCACGTCCCTGCAGAAGAAAGATTTCCTGTTGGCTGGCTGGCTCTAATGCATGTGGATGTCGTTCCAAAAGACGTGCTCTGGCTCAGTCCCATGCTATGGTTGGCTACAGGAACCACTTGGTGACATGCTAGGGCCTGGCTTATACAGGAGGTGCGACTGGATCATAGAATCATAGAATCTCAGGGTTGGAAGGGACCTCAGGGGGTCATCTAGTCCAACCCCCTGCTCAAAGCAGGACCAAACCCAACTAAATCATCCCAGCCAGGGCTTTGTTAAGCCTGACCTTAAAAACCTCTAAGGAAGGAGATTCCACCACCTCCCTAGGTAACCCATTCCAGTGCTTCACCACCCTACTAGTGAAAAAGTTGTTCCTAATATCCAACCTAAACCTCCCCCTCTGCTATTTGAGACCATTACTCCTTGTTCTGTCATCTTCGACCACTGAGAACAGTCTAGATCCATCCTCTTTGGAACCCCCTTTTAGGTAGTTGAAAGCAGCTATCAAATCCCGCCTCACTCTTCTCTTCTGCAGGCTAAACAATCCCAGTTCCCTCAGCCTCTCCTCATAAGTCATGTGCTCCAGTCCCCTAAAGTCCTAAAGATGCACATAATGGTCCTTTCTTACCTTAACATCCTTTAATCTCTACAATTAATGCAGAGAAACAGCAAAATTCATCACACATGTGACTGGTTATGACTTATTTACTTGGTCTTAAAAGAGAACAAGGACCTGAGTCCCGTCCCTGTCAATAACTCCCTGCTCAGCCAATCAGGGTAGAGACCGAGGGGTGGCACAGGTCTCTCACCAGAGAGCCCAAAGGATGGCCCAGGTCACCGGTGGGGATCACTGTCCGAGCACTATTTCAGCCCCACATTTTTGGGTAGACCACACACAATGGGATCTGCAGAGCACCCCCCACCAGACACACACACACACCCCTACACCTCTCCTGGTGCTGGGAGGGGAAGGGACAAAAGAAGTAAGAGATGAAGAGAAAGGACGGACGGATGGAGGAAAAGGTCAAACAAAAAGGACAAACCCTAATGTCCCCAGTGATTCTGAGGGACAAAATCCCAAGTGGGGAATAAAATTCTGCCACCTGAAGCTACTGTTTTCCATGCCGAGAATTCAGCTGGCACCAGATGGATGAGACTGAACAGGTTCCAAACCTCTCGGAGGCTCGTACCTTCTCACCAGGGACGTCTGTTTTCTAGGAAAGTCCGTGAAAGGAAAGGAGAAAACTCCAAAGAGGTTCCTCCTGGCGCTCACGTCCGTGAACCCTAATACTCTCTCAGTCCTCCGAGAGAGACCCGACAAGGAGACTTGCTGAAGCAAAGCCACGGGGGTCTCCGAGGTTTCCCTGGCCCTGCGCCCCTGGCCTGGCCTGGCTGATGTCAGCATCTCTCTGTGAGGTCACCGCCTCCCCACCACCTTTGACCAATAGGCCGAGGTCCTGCAAAAGGCCTTTGTGATGTCACTGCCACACCCCTCCCTTGCCGTGCTAATGTCCTGCCGCTGGCCAGACACAGATTTTATAGGGCCACTTCCGCTATTTGGGGCTTTGTCCTATTACCTCCCACCAAGGGTGACCAGACTGTGACTTACTTGTGCTATTCTAATAAATACACTAGACCTGTAATGGTGTTAAATGACACCACCATACAAGTATATTGAAGGCGAACCCTAAGGAAATTAAGAGTTTAAATTATCCTCCACATGTCCCGTGTCCCACTAAAATAAATCCAACCCACAGGTCACAAGGATCAATGTCAGGATGCTCCATGGTGCTGAGAGTTTGCCTGACACCTCAGGGACACGGCGTGAGGTAGTGTCCCAGGCATCGATAGGAAAGGAGCAGAACCAGATTCACTTGGGTTGGGGAGAGAATTGAGAGTGTCTTGGCCCAGGTCTACACTACCCCCCCCTGTCGAACTAAGATACGCAACTTCAGCTACGTGAATAACGTAGCTGAAGTCGAAGTACCTTAGTTCGAATGAAAAAGCACTTACCCGGGGTCCACACGTGGCGCGCAGGCTCCCCCGTCGACTCCGCCTACTCCGTTCGTCGAGCTGGATTACCAGCGTCGACGGCGGAGCACTTCCTGGTTCGATTTATCGCGTCTTGACAAGACACGATAAATCGAACCCAGAACATTGATCGCGCGCCTCCGACCAGACGCGTAAGTATAGACCTACCCTTAGGGGTCTGTATAGATGTATTGCCCTTGTTAGAAATGTGGTTAAAATAGAGGCCTCGCTGTGAGCAGGATTCAAACCTGCGCAGGAGAACCCTATTGGATTTCAACTCCAACGCCTTAACAACTCGGCCATCACAGCTCTGAACACAGTAATGCTCTAATGCCAGAGACACTAGTAAATAATCCCAATGCCTGGGCTTGAAATCACCTGAAATACAGAAATCAAACAGCAAACCTGGCTCCCAACACACAGGCGGGATTTATGGTTTGTTCTCTTTGCTTAGCCATGTGCAGTAGCACACAGAGGGCTTTGCAAAGTCTCCCCTCCCACAGAGTGGGAATGGGAAAGAATTGTTCACTTGAAGCTTGATTTGAATGACGATGTCTGGACCACAGGGCCAGGTATTGACCTTTGCTAGAGAAAGAAGTGACCACAAAACCAGGCTAAGAAAAATGTCTCCTGGAGTCAATAGCTGGAATAGCAGCAGTATTGTGCAGAAGGAAATGTCTCCCAAGAGGAGTTAGTGCATTGGTGGTTCAGTAGCAGAAGTCATAGCTACAGCGGGAGGTCTAGGTTTGGTTTCTGGCCAATAGAGGGATGAGTCCATTAGACAAACTGGCCAAGTAGTTAAAAAAAATAGCCTGCTAATATTTTGCCACGGTCTCCTATTTTATACCCTTAGATCATGTGCCTAGAAAATACTTGCCCAGCTATGTCCGGGTGGGCTTTGCTGAGTCACTGGGTCGGACAATCCCCCTGGTGTGGTCTCCTGCAACTGAGTCATAGACTTGAGCAGTCCCCAGAGTGTGGTGCTTGGGCATCTGTCACTGAATTGCAAATCCCGTCATGACAACTCCCCGGCTGGTTAATGCTCATTGAACACCCTCCTGGGCGGGGGTCCTTTGAATGTCACCAGCAAACTTACAGCATGTTTCAGTAACAGGCTGTTATCAGACGCCACCGGTGTGGTGCTCTGAATGGGTCACTGGTGGTGACCGATTCTAAAGCCAGAGACAACTCCTGGGGGGTGAATTCTTATACACAGGTACAAACAAGTTACACATCACTCCTGATGTACTGAGGTGCAGCCCCTCTACGTAACAAGGTACAACCCCTCTACGCGGTAAGGTGCCGTCTCCCACCTTGTACATGTTGGTTCGAACAAAACAGCTCTATCCGTCATATTCCCCTTTGCCCCTGTCTTTAGGCTGGGTCAGTCTGTTCCTTGTTATCTGTGTGGAATGTACAAGTGTTCATAGAATATCAGGGTTGGGAGGGACCTTAGAAGGTCATCTAGTCCAACCCCCTGCTCAAAGCAGGACCAATCCCCAATTTTTGCCCCAGATCCCTAAATGGCCCCCTCAAGGATTGAACTCACAACCCTGGGTTTAGCAGGCCAATGCTCACACCACTGAGCTATCCCTTCCCACCAAATTGCACCCTCTGCAAGTGTTGCCTCTGAAATGAGGGAAACTCGTGAGTTCAGGGCACAGCTGCACACCCAGGAGAAAGCCCAGCACGCCATGCCCAGGGGGAAGGGGTGAGCTAGAGCCTGGCATCCAGCCAGAAACCTTCAGATCTTCAATCTCATCCACTCCCCACTGAGCTACTTGGGCAGCGACCAGCCCCCCCAAGAAGGGTTAATACACGTGCCACAGCTCATGCTGGGGAGATTGAAATCCTGATGTCACAAGGCAGGAGACTAGCAGTGGCCTTGGCCCCGGAGGAGCAGGCTGGGGCTGCCTGGATCCCCGTCACTCAAGCCAGCACCTGCCCCCTCCCAAGCTGTCGCTGGCGCCCCCAGGTCGGGGAGACAGGAGCAGCGGTTCCCACTGGAACAAGTCCACCCACGGCTCACAGGCTCCTCCCAAGCCTGACACAGAAAAACATCTTGCCAGGAAGGAGCCCACTGGGACTCCCCATGGCTACTTTTCCTCCCACCCAGAACCCCGCTGCTTCTCCTGGGCTGCAAGTCGCGACCCCTGGGAAGCCGAGGGGCAGGCACAGGATTCTACCTCCCAGCAGCCAACAGCACCTCCCCAGGCCTTGGCAGAACGAACGGTGGCGCTTGACTAACCCCACTGAGCCGCTTAGCTTCTGCCCTGCCTTCCTCAGCACGACCTTCCTCTTTTGCCCCATTCCCGCCTCACTTCCTCCTTTGGGGAGTGGGAAGAGCTGGGCTCTGCAGGCCAATCTCCAAGGGCAGAGGAGGCCAAGCCACAAGGCTCCAAGAGGTGACTGGCCAAGATGCTGCAGTTTTCCCTTGCTGATGCCAAGGTGCTTTCTCAGCTCATTTCACCACCCTCTGTCCTGCAGGGGTTGGGGTTATCCCAGGGACAGGCCAGTGGCAGATGGAGAAGTGCCTTGCTGGACAGCTAGGGAAAAGGAGCCATCATGTTTCTGCCTGGTTTCAAACCAGGGGCCTTTTGCATGTTAGGCAAACGTGATAACCACGACACCACAGAAACTCTGTCACAGGACTCTGCCCCTTCCCTTCAAATTCCATCCGCTTGGCTGGCGCTCGCCCTGGCACACACCGCTGGGCGAACCTGGAGAAAGTGGTGGCAGCTCTTCGGTGGGTCGGCTGGTAGAACAAAGGACTGGAGCCGGATCCCAGGAAGTCATCCTTACCTCGCCCTTGTGACTCCAGCTTGAAGGAGAGCTTCTTTCCTTCCCCTCGCTGAGAAAGAGCAAGGGAAGAACAAAAGCCCAGATCCATAGGGGGGCAGAGGCTTCAGGAGCCCACAGCGTTTGCCCATCTGGGGCATTGTGGCTGAGATCTCTGCTGGCCAGCGCCAGCGCTCGCAAGGCGCTAGTGTGGATGCTGGAGGCTGGGTGCTGGGTGCTGGAAGCAAAGACCCAGCAGAGTGGCGCAGCGGCAGCGTGCTGGGCCCATAACCCAGAGGTCGATGGATCGAAACCATCCTCTGCTAGGCAGGTGCTTGTTTCTTTTTGCTCTGGGCCTCCAAGCGAGGGGGCGACCAGCAGAGCGCCAGGAGCCGAGGCCATGAGGCAAGAGGTGGCTGAGGTGTGGGACTGCCAGGGAGCTCCCCGGCCCCTCTGGCTGCCTGGGCTGAAGGCGAGAGCCAGGCCTGTGCGTGAGGTCTGAGTGCCGGTGGCTCCCCCACTCCTCGGGAGGGTCTGTCCCAAGGCAGCGGCCCAGCCCCCCTCCAAGGGGGTTGCGTCCCACCAGCATTTCTTGCCCCGTTTGGGGAGGTTCAGCCTCCCCAAGCCCCTTGTAGCCGCCGCCCACGCGCAGTGTCACTGGCAGATACGGGCAGAGGAGACTCGGGGGCCTGGGCTGGGAAATCCCTGGGTGAAACTGGCAGCCTGAGCCCAGCCCCTCTGCACTCGGGGGAGCGGTGAGAGGGGGAGGGGCTCAGGGAGTAAATCCTCAGAAACCTCCCCCCTGGGTTTGTAATGTGAGACCCCAGCGAACAATTCCCTGCGTGTGTGAAGGGAGGGGCTGTGAGGGGGAGGGTCCATGGGGCTGTCAGGGGGAGGGTCCATGGGGGTGTCTCTGTGAGGGGAGGGGCTGTGAGGGGGAGGGTCCATGGGGGTGTCTCTGTGAGGGGGAGGGTCCATGGGGGTGTCAGTGTGAGGGGGAGGGGCTGTGAGGGGGAGGGTCCATAGGGGTGTCAGTGTGAGGGGGAGGGGCTGTGAGGGGGAGGGTCCATGGGGGTGTCAGTGTGAGTGGGAGGGGCTGTGAGAGGGAGGTCTATGCAGTGTCTGTGAGGGGGAGGGGCTGTGAGGGGGAGGGTCCATGGGGGTGTGAGTGTGAGGGGGAGGGGCTGTGAGGGGCTGGGCTCCCCAGTCACTGCTCTGTCGATGCCCCTGTTGGGCGATGCTCTGGAACTGCTCCCTACGAAGCCAGTCAGGACTCTGGAGGAGCCTCCTCGCTGAGCCGACTGTCTCCAGGGCAAGAAGCTTCCCCAGCTTCCACCTTGCAAGGGGGCACTTGGATTTGAACCAAGGACCACTTGAGCTGTCGTCCTTACCCAGCGAGGTCACATTCCCATAGTTCTCCTGCATGACGTCTCTGTAGAGGTCTCTCTGAGCGGGGTCCAGCAGAGCCCACTCTTCCCTGGTGAAATACACAGCCACCTCCTCGAAGGTCACCGGCCCCTGAAAGAGCAAGAGTCCAACACTCAGGACCTGCTGCCCCACTCACAGCCCCGCTATTCCCGTGGTAGAGGAGCCAAGCGGAAGCTCTGGGTGGCTCAGAGTCAACAGAGTCCCACTCCCACCCCGCTCAGAGCATCCAGGAAACACCAGGGTGAGGGGACGAAGAGAGAGAGCCCCTTGTCTCTCCCAGCAGATCCATCACACACCTACTAGCCACAGACTGATACAGGAGATGGAGCCCCTAGCAGGGTCCAGGGAGAGATCTCTGGTAGGAAGCCCAACACCCTCCTCATTGTGAGGAGCTGGATATGAAGGGAGGGGAATCTCCCCTAAGCCTCACTGGTGGGTGCCTGTGACGAAGTAGGGAGCGGGGTAGATTTGAGCTGGGAGTGTTGTGGGGGAGGTTCACTGGGACTGGCTGCATTGGGGATGGGAGACTTCCCCTGAAGGAAGATACCTGAGGCTGTAACATGAGCCGGAAGAGGGGCTGGGAGAGGTGACACCTTTGCCTGGAAATATGGACAAAGCCTAGAAAAGAAGCCAGGGGGAGAGGAAAAGAGCCTGCTCAAGGGTTTGGTCTGGTCGGTTAAAGTTTAAAGCTGGGTGGTAAAACGCAGGGAGCCCCAAGGCTGGGGTCTAAGCTCCCTGGCCCCAAAAGGGCCCGACTAAGGGGTCCTGTTTGTACCCACAAGCTATGTTTGAACTGTGTTCCTGGCGTCCTTAATAAACCTTCTGTTCTGCTGGCTGGCTGCGTGTCACAGTAAATCCCACGAAAAGGGGTACAGGGCTCTAACTCCCCCACACTCCATGACAGTGCCCCCTTCATATCTCACAGCAGCTGGGGCGGGGGGATAGCTCAGTGGTTTGAGCATTGGCCTCCTGAACCCAGGGTTGTGAGTTCAATCCTTGAGGGGGGCATTTAGGGGTCTGGGGCAAAAATTGGGGATTGCTCCTGCTTTGAGCAGGGAGTTGGACTAAATGACCTTCTAAGGTCCCTTCCAACCCTGAGATTCTATGATTAGGCTCCAGCACTGGGAGTCTGGTCAGTTTTCTTAGGCCCATGTTGGTGGGTTATTTCTGTTTTACAAATCAGAGCATTTCTACCTCAGAACCTCATGGGTCTGTTCCTAGAATCTAGGCCGCTTATTAAACATCTCCCAGCAGGTTTGCCGCATCCTGTCCCCCTCCCTTTCTCCACCCTGTGCATTTCCTGCCCCGCGCCAACCTCCAAACCAGACTGTGCAAACCTTCCCATCTCCGGTGTATTTGCTGTCCCTCTTCCTCCCGCAGGAATCCACCAGCAACCCCCCAATAATCCCTACCTGAGCTGGTTCCTCTGCAGCCATTTCCCTTCCGTGTCCCATGGGAGGACGGGATGAACTGGAGCGAAACAGGGACGTCATTCTGCAGCCTGGGTGGGTGAGAAGGGTAATTGTGGGGGTTTCAGAACAGACTTTAGTTTATTTCACAGCATGATTCCCTCAGACCTTTTCCCTGGAGACAGACATTCTAGATTCTGTGATGCTGGGAAAATGCTTCATCTCTTTATTACAGTGTTGACCTGGCTCCTCCTGCCAGGCTAAGCCAACAGAGAGATGTTCAACCTCCCTTCTCCCTCCCCCCCCCCTCCGTAACAAAGTGTCTGAACACAAGGCTAGAAAAGAGCAGAACCAAAGGAGTCACTGTGGGGGATTCCCTCGGATACTGACCCCACGGCAGCCACACCCCGGCAGGAGGAACATGGAGTCAGGAACTGGCTTTTCCTCTGTCTGATCCTTTTCTTGTTCACTGGAAAGTGACTCTGCCCAGGGATGCTGCAATACATGTGTCTGCTGGATTAGAGAGCTGGAAATCTCTCTCCCCCTCATTTCTACCACTGCCCCTTTCAGTCCCCCCTTCCCCTGTCCTCTCTCCCTGCCCCTCTCCGGCTGGGAAAGTCCCATTCCTGGGTTCTTTGCTCTCCCATCCATGGATTTTCTCCTGGCAATTGCTAATGGGAGGAGAAATGAGGAGGGGCTGTTTGTGCAGAGTCACTTGCTTGCCAGTCTCCAGCACTTTCCCTGAGGTCTTTCAGTTACCTGCAGTTTGGGGCTCAGAATTTAGTTAACAGGGCCCAGGGCTGCCCTATGGGGCTAGTACCAGCTGGAGAAAGTCATCACCTGGGCTGGGCAGAGAAGAAGGTTTAATTAAGGTCACTTCCCAGCACAGAACCCCGACCGGGTCACAATGGAGGCTGCAGCATCTGACCCAGGAAGCTGAACCCCAATATCCTGAGCAGAGAGGGACAGGGCATTGGAGCAGCCTTCCCTCCTTGCGCTCTCTGGGGGGAGCAGCTAATGAGAGCCCCTCCTCACAGGGGGAATTGCTGATCTCATTTGCCCCACTGTCCATCTGGAGTCACTCCTCGTCTGTCCAGGCAGTGACTCTGGATTAACAGTGGTGTCCGTGACACCAGGTTTCAGGAAGAACGAGTCCAGAGCGCTGTGGGAGAGACCGTTGTGGGGCAGAGCGCACCCCCTTCCCCCCTCCCGCACCCCCAGATCTAGGACAAGGACTCGGGGGATGAATTTTCCCAATGGAACCGGACGTTTCCGCAGTTTTCCAGAGGGGAAAAAAGCAGAATTGGTGATGTCACATTCCCAGCCCGGGGCCCCCCCCAGCCCCCCCATAGTTGACAGGATTTGAACCTGTGCAGGGAAACCCCAATGGATTTCTAGTCCATCACCTTAACCACTCGGCCACAACTACTTGACTGACACATATTTGTCATGTCACTCTACTTCTGTTCTCACTGAGTGATCATTTCCAATTGTTTTCTCAGATCGGCTTCCACAACACACTCACTGCCGTGCCATTGTGTAAGTGTGTCCATGGCTGAACAGTAAGAATTCTTTCTCATTTCCCTGCTGGCTGGAGCATGATGAGAGTGTGTTTGTGGTTAATGACGTTGCTGTAGATTGTTGTCCGTTTCCTGCCTCGACAATTCAGACAGACCCTTTCCCGTCATATCCCCAGTACATCAGTGATTGCAATAGCAGGGGGCAGGTTTTCTCTGGGGCACTGAGCTTTGCCAGGGGGTTGGTGGCTCGTTTCTTTCCTCACCCTGGGACACAGGAAGATTTTGCTGTCCATGTATCCGTGCAAAGGAACTTGTGTCTCTGTGTGAAAACGAGGAGGGAAATGAAACACCCACATGGTGGTGCCGAAGGCCGCAGGGAACCCCATAGGATGAGAATAGGAGACGTTCTCAAGTAGCGTGTTTCTTACTTTGCCAATCTGTCAGTTTTGATGATTATCGATGGAAATATTTTGCCATCGGGTTGTGTGTTTACACAGAAATTGACATTGACCAACAAATACGTCCTTCTTCCCAGCCTGCCTACTCTGCCGTTGGTGAGTTTAGAGGGACACGTTCACTCTCCCCAGTCCCCGTGCCAGGCCTGTGCTCTCCATGCTGCCCACTTCCCACACTGCTGGGATCCATCCCTGATCTCCCCGCAGACCTCTGCCCCCCACCCCCATTTCTGGGAGCCCCTCCCAGCACTGTCCATCTCCCCTGCTGGCAGGATCCCTCCCCGTTCCTTTCATGGCCTGCCTCCTCGCTCAGCAAAAACTGTTCCCACACCGGGAATTGAACCCAGGCCACCTGGGTGAAAACCAGGAATCCTGACCACTAGACCATATGGGACTGGCACTGTTTAGCTAGTTCATGCCTACTCCTTAGGAGAGCAGCAGCGCCAACCAGCAGGGATAGGCACAAGCCTGCTTTAACCTTTGAGGTACTAAACTTTTCCTTCAACCAATTCCCAGTGCCTGTGATCAGGAAACAGAGACTGGGGCTCCCAGGTGCTGCACAGACCATGACTGAGATTGGGCCCCCCTATTGTGCGAGGTACTGTACAAAGCAGATCAGAATCACAGCACTGCTGGGAATATGGGGGTCCCGGGTGCTACTGTGAGGTCCTGAGTGTGACTCTCTGCCAAAGCCTTTTTCCGCTAGCAGGGGCCTCTCTGTGCCCAGAGCTCCTAATAGCTGCATGTCTGCAGGCCGTGGAGAGCTCTGGTTTGGCGTCTCTTTCTCAGCGAGCATCGGCTGTGGTTCTTGCCAGGTCTCTAGAGAGCGACCTTTCCGAAGAGCTGGCTGAAGAGCCTTTCTAGGAACCAGGAGCTCCTGGCTGGCCTGCCAGTTCTTCCTGGCTGAGCTGACTGGATCTGTCGGGCTCCCTTTCTGGGATCTCTTTCTTCTCCACAGAAAAGACCTTCCTGGGAAATCCTTTAAATGCTTGTTCAAGACAGAGAGACTAAGACAGAGCCTCCTTGTGGCTCAGTCTGGGGATGCGGGAAATGACACGTCTGGCGCTGATGAAAAGGTGACTGTTACTCAGAGTGGAGCCGAGGTTGCTGTGACCACAATGCAGCGTAGGAACCACTGTACAATCACAGCGGCTAGCATGAAGAGAGTGCCGTTCTCACCTCGGCTGTGGCTTTCTGTGCGCAGAGCCAGACAGCTCGACGTCGGCAGGAAATGGTTTGGAATTTGCACGTGTTGTCTGGGAGCATCAAGTAGATCGGTGGCCTGATTCTTCCACAGGCAGGCGCCATGTCTAAGCTGGCTAACGCGCCTGTCTAGTAAACAGGAGATCCTGGGTTCAACTCCCGGTGGTGGCTTAGTGTGTCCCTTTTGTCTCCTCTGCTCATCGTTGCCAATGTCTTTGTAGGAAACGGAAGAGACCAGTGTCTGCAATCCAAGTAACGGCTTGTTAAGGAAAAGGCTTCTTTGCAGAGGAACAATGGAAAGAATCAAATCACCAGCCTGGAGGTGCTGAAAAGGCTATTGCGTTGCCTCGGCAGTAATTGCTGTGGCAGGAGAGTCTGTGTATTTTTTGGGGTTAATTAAAATATCGGCTCCAGTCGAAAATCCCGTTCTACAAAGCGAAATGAAATCACAGACAGAAATGCCATTGGCAATACACAAACAGGAATAATGCAGTTGCGAGTAATACACACTTTCCGGGCCAATCCTGTGTACTGAGTACCTGTTAAGAGCCCTGTGTGCTTATGAGAAATCTGTAAACGTTAGAAGGCCCAGCTCAATAACCTGCCCACTCTTGCAGCTCTCGTCTTCCGCCCTGACTGATAGGGAGGAGTATGAAGCCTCCCTCCCTTAGCCCAGCCCGTCAGCATTCCTGGGGAACACCAACGCCGCCCCAGTGACTAGGCCAGGCTGCAGCCCAGCTTCAGGACTCAGAGGAAATGGAGCTCGCACCCCTACCTACAGGACTCCAGGCATGTCCAGCCTTCTGGATCAAACGTCCCCTCTGGCGCTCAAGTCACAACAGCGAGCCGGCAAAAGACAGGCTCCCACGTCATTGGAGAGAGCAAGATGAAGCCTTGGAAGACCCAGTAGTGTTAGGTGGCAGAAGAGCTGCCCCAAGGTCCCACCGAGACTTGAACTCGGATTGCAGGATTCAGAGTCCTGAGTGCTGCCCTTACACCATGGGACCAGTGTTGATAAGAGCCTTGGGTTCTTCTAACTTGTGGTATAGAAAAGCCTGGGCGGAAAATTTTTTCCCTCCATTGCTCAAGGCCTCTCTGGCCAGCCCTGCATTTGCTCAACAAGTCGGCAAGCAGGTGTAGACCCAGAAGTCTTTCTTCCTCCAGACTGTGAGGCCAGTGGGCGTGTGAGGAAGTTGCCCCTTCAGTCCCAGGCAGTAAATGGCCCTTCCTAGGAAAGCCCAAGTCCTCAAAACGAAAAAGTAACATCAAGGAGGGTACTGAAAAGCTGCTTCTCAAAGGATACAGTGTCCTGGACACCTGACCAGGGACCTGAACCCTCAGATTAAAAGTCTGAAGCTCTACCAACTGAGCTAGCCAGGCTCAGATGACCGAAATGCAATTTTGGTGCCAAAGAGAGTCAAGGAAAAGAGGGCCGGAAACAATACAGAAAACTTGCTACTCTGGCTCCCTTAGCAGCCCTAGCCCCAGCCTGCTCCTCCATCCGGTGCCCTGAGGCCTTCTTCTTTTTCTAGTTAAATCTCAGATCCAGGAGAAAACACTTTGGGGTGTGGCTCCACTCCTCCCCCTCCCTCACGCCGGCAAACAGCTGTTCGGCGGCAGGGAGAGGGAGAGCGAGGGGGAGGGGCGAGTACATGGCTGGGGGAAGAGTCAGGGGAGGAGCTTGGCTGCCGGCGAATCCTGCCCTGCTGCAGCAGGAATCCCAGGAGCCGCGGCAGCACGAAGCTTCGGAATATGGGCCCGGCACCATGGTAAATCGGTACTGATGGTATCTGGGCCAATCCTGCATTGAGAGCACCCGCTAACGTCCCTGTGTGCTCACGAGAAACCTGCAGGAACCGATACCAAAGCCTGAACACGAAACACAACTGCTCCCACTTCCACAGTAACACCCTTTCCCTGCCCTCAATCTGACACCAGCAGAACGGAATCAAGGCCCATCCACATCCCAGATCCCAGCCCACGCCCGGCTCCCCTCTGCTGCTGACTCACGATGTTTTCCCACCATGGCCAGACGTTTAATGGCCACAGAACCCCGGAGAGCCACTGCTGCGGGGACCTGCCTTCGTCGCTGAAGATGCTCCTCACAGCAGCTCTGCCAAAGGGGATACGATGCTGTGGCATTGATTAGGCGCAGAGTGTCCAGTCATCCGAAGAGTCGGTGTCTTTCTTTGCGGTTGCCCCGCCATTCCCCTCGGGCCTGACCTGCCCTCCAGCCCAGCCTCCTGCTGACACTTGAAACATAATAGTTTTAGTTTTCTTTCAGGAGGAAAAATTAAAAAATTCATCTGGGGTCCACCTGAATTATTCTATTGGTTTGGCTAACTAGTAAGAAAAACAACAAATGATTTGCACAGCTCCAGTTGTATAAACGGTCCACATTGGAAACATGCCTAATTTCTGCTCTGAGGGTCTAGAAAAGTGTCATTTGTTTGATATGTGTTGAGGGAAAGTTTCTTTCCTTCAGCAGGAATCAAACCCAGGTACTGGCAGTTCTGTATTCTAACCACTAAGGAGGTGATCGCTTGTCACCAATCTCTAAAATATTCATCTTGAGTCAACCTCAAATATTATTGTTGTTATAATGTTGGTTTGGGTAGGTAGCAAGCAAAAAATTAAATTATTTGCACAGGTCTCTTTGTATAAAATGGTATAAAAACTGGGATTTAAGGTGCACGGTGGGAATATGCCCATATTATGCTATGAGTCACTGGACAGAGCTTTGATTTTCAGTCTCGAGACACCTTCCCAGCATCCTGAAATCTAAGCGGGCAGCTGAAGGAACCACACACCTGCTCAAGGTACTGCTGATGCTCTAGAAGGGAGACAGAGAAGAAAAAAGATCAATCCACAGTGACACTAATGAGCATGAATAGTCAATGAGCTTTGTATGTAGCTTCTTAGTCAGTTGTGAACCTTCCTATCATTCTCCCTTTGAAATGATGATGATGATGATGATGTACACTTGACTTTCTATCCCAGTGTGCCATGGACTTCTACAGGTTGCATTAGCCAATCCAACCATTCGGCACTTGCAGATGGGTACCTCTGTATTGTGCCTGATTCTTGTACAACTATAAAAGGCTGGTAGATGCAGATACTTTCCCCTCTTCTTAACCAGCAATAATATGAGCCCAGCCCCAGGCTAGGGCTGGGAAGAGAGAGAAAGAGCAGTAGGTTTTCCCTATTGTTTCCTGCTTCCTTTTTCTTGCATAGCTTCTCCTTCACACCAACATGCTTTATTAATTTCATGAGCCTGGCTAGCTCAGTTGGTAGAGCATCAGACTTTTAATCTGAGGGTCCAGGGTTCAAGTCCCTGGTCAGGTGAGTAACTATTAATTAACATCTTAAAAATTCTGTCTCTCGGGAGTCCTCTTTGATGTTACTTTTTCTCCTCAGGATTTTGCCTTTCCTAAGAAGGGCCTTTTTGTGTGGGGGATTGAAGGGGCAACTTCCTGACCTCCCCTCTGTCCCCGCAGGCTGGAGGAATAAAGGCCTCTGGGCAGATAGCAGGTCCCTCCCAGGTGGCTGCGTTCTCACCTGGTGGAGGTGGAAGCTCGGTCTCCTTGCCTCTGTTGCTGCCTTCCCGTGAAGGTGCTGATCCGGCTGCCCTGTCTGACGCCGGATGGGAGGAATGTTTGGAGCTTTGGCTTCTTATTGCGGGCTCCCTCCTACAGCAGAGCGAGGTGGGCTCTGTGGGGAGCCTCTCCCAGGCAGAAGGTATCTGGGTGTTGCCAGTCCCTGCCAGGCTTGGGTCCAGCCCAGCGCTGAGGCCTGAAGTCTCAGGAGACCGGGGGAGGAGAGAGCAGAATTGGTGGAGCTGGGGAGTGGAGTGCCAGGAGCCGCTCACCCCGCCTTGAGAGCACTTGTGGGGACTGAGCTGTCTTTGGGTAGGGGAGTGATGGGACCCCAGGGGATGGGGACAACAGTCTGGGGTCTCATTCACCCAGGCAAGGAAACACCCCTATGGGGTGGGGGGGCAGATCACTGACCCAGTGACTACGGGACATGTTGGTGAGCCCCAAATCCTGAATTAATATGGCAGATCCAGACACAGACTAACACGGCTCCCCCTCTGATACTTTCAATAACTCTGTTATCAGTGCCTGGGAGTGTAATTGAAACCACAGGAACAGCCAGACTGGGCTAGACCGAAGGCCCATCTAGTTCTGTATCTTTTCTTCTCACAGTAGCCAATATCAGGTGCCCCAAAAGGGACACACCAAAGCACCACTGGGAGTCAAACCCAGGATCTCCTGTTTACAAGACAGGGGCTTTAACCAGCTAAGACATTGTAAAAGTCATAATCAGTCAGCAGCCATGGTAATCAAAAACCACTAGGTGGAAGTAGACGCCTCGCCTACGCAAAACCTTGCATTTTTACAGTTGTCCTTCGCCTACACAAAAATAATGTTTTCCAGCTAAAATAGTTATTTCTATACCAGTTTTTACTAACCAAATAGCAAACATCCAAGGTCTAGCATGCACCAATCAAATGTTAACACACCAGGGCTTTGTCTAAATGTGTATAAAAGACCTGTAATTTCTATGTTAATTAAAGTCCTGTCACTTGGTACAGACTTCCCTTATTTTGCAAAATAAAGTATTTCTCTTTCCTTATCCCTGTCTGGATGTTATTGGCTCTCAGCTAGGCAAACCCAATATTTCGGTAACAACATGGTGCCTGGCTCTGGCTAAGTCAGGGTATCTGCCCACACCTGACTTCCTTCCAACCCGCCTCCCCCGCCCCCATTGTTCCACTGACCAGGAGCCGCGCGAGGTAACCCCACACCCCAACCGTGTGCCCCAATCCCCTCCCTGAGACTTGAGTTCCCCAAACCAGGAGCCCTTTCCTGCACCCCAAGACCCTCATACCTGGCCGCACACCAGAGCCTGAACCCCCAGCCAAGAGCCCTGATCCCCTCCCACACCCCAACCCCCTGCCCCAGCCTAGAGCCCCCCTCACACCCTGAACCCCTCATTCTCTGCCCCACCCTGCAGCCTTCACCCTGCACCCCAACCCCCTGCCCCAGCCTAGAGCCCCCCTCACACTCTGAACCCCTCATTCTCTGCCCCACTTCTCTCTACTTGGCTATTTCTAAGTGATTAGGCCAGCTCAGGGAGCGTGTTAACAGCTGTTACTGCGCATGCTCAGTGCTAGTGCCAGGGAGCCGGGAGAACAAAGCCCAGAGCCCGGGGGCGGGGCAGCTCCTGGGGGCGGGGCTCTGGCAGAGAGAGGGGGCGTGGCAGCTCCTGAGGGCGGGGAAGCTCCTGGGGGCGGGGCTCTGGCTCCATTGTGAGCCGAGGGGCGGGGCAGCTCTTGGGGGCGGGGCTCTGGCACAGCCCGGGGGCGGGGCAGCTCCTGGGGGGTGGGGCTCTGGCACAGCCCGGGGGCGGGGCAGCTCCTGGGGGCGGGGCTCTGGCACAGCGCGGGGGCGGGGCAGCGCCTGGGGGCGGGGCTCTGGCACAGCCCGGGGGCGGGGCAGCTCCTGGGGGCGGGGCTCTGGCACAGGCTGGGGGCGGGCAGCGCCTGGGGGCGGGGCTCTGGCACAGGCCGGGGGCGGGGCAGCGCCTGGGGGCGGGGCTCTGGCTCCATTGGGAGCCGGTGGCGGGGCTGAGCAGCGGCTCCTGGGGGGGTCCCGTGTTTGCCGGCAGCGCTGGAGCCGCCGGGGCGATCGCGGAGCTGCTGGGCTCAGCTGCAGCCGGGCTCGGCCCCGGCCCCGCCGGGACCCGGGTGGGGACAGAGCCTGGGGCCGGGGGGTTCCCCTGTGTGGGGCCGGGGGCGACGGGGGGACGAGCCGGAGCTGCGGGCGGGGGAAGGACAGTGGGACACGTGGGGGGTGGAGCGTCCCCTGGGAGCCAGGAAAGTCCGGGGGGGGGGCAGAAAGTGTCTGTGTGTGTGTGTGTCAGTGTGTGTGTGTGTCCGCGCTCTATTTGCATCCTTGTGCCACGTCCCTCTCACACACTGATCACAATTCTCTCTCCGCTTCTTCCCCTTTGCTCTCCCCTCACCACATGTGGCTACACAAATCCCACAATGACGGACTCTCCCGTCTCTTCTTTTGCCCCATTTCCTCCATCAGTCTGCAACGGCCATTTAAATTCTCCCCAGATTTGGGATGTTTCCCCCCCCTCAGTTTATCTGCAGCCCTTTGTCCTCGTTCGGGTGGGGAATTGCTGCCCCGAATCACTCCCCAAAGGGGGTCGGAGTTGGGGGGGCTGTTTGGGGAGCCCCGAGACGTGGCTGCCTCAGGGGTGGCGATGGGGCGGCTGTTCTGTGCCAGCAACAGGGCTTGGCCGGGGCCCAGGAGGGAACAGGAGGAGCCGGTGTCCCCTATGGAGCCTGCCCAGCCCCTTTGCTTCTGCTCCTTTCTAGCGTTTCCTTCACAGACTTTATTACTGGGGAGGCTGGAAAATGTCTCTGGGCTCAGCCCCGGCAGCAGGGGCCAGGTCCCCACTGTAGTACAGAGATGAAGTGTTTCCCCAGCATGGCAGAATGTCGGGTGTCTGTCTTCAGGTAAAGGGCCTGGGGGAATCGTGATGTGAAATGCACTGTGAAAGTCATAAGCTATGGTGAACCCCCTTAACAGCCAGCAGCTGTGGCAACCAGAGGCCACTAGGTGGAAGTAGATGCCTCGCCTACACAAGACCTTGCATATTTACAGTTGTCCTTCGCTTACACAAGAATTGTGTTTTTCAGCTGAGATAGCTATCCTAAACCAGTTTTTACTGACCAGATAGCAGACATCCGAGGTCTAGCATGCACCAATCAAATGTTAACACACCAGGGCTTTGTCTAAGTGTGTATAAAAGACCTGTAATTTCTGTGTTAATTGAAGTCCTGTCACTTGGCACAGACTTCCCTTATTTTGCAGAATAAAGTTATTTTCTTTCCTTATCCCTGTCTGGCTGTTATTGGCTCTCAGCTAGGCGGACCCGATATTTCGGTAACAGATCTTTTTCCTGATTAGTTGTAGCTAAATTAGCCCCCATCATATTCTATGTATAGTTGGGGTTATTTTTTCCAATGTGCATTACTTTACATTTAGCCACATTAAATGTCATTTGCCATTTTATTGCCCAATCATTTAGTTTTGTGAGATCTTTTTGTAGTTCTTCACAGTCTGCTTTGGTCTTAACTATCTTGAGCAGCTTAGTATCATCTGCAAACTTTGCCACCACACTGTTTACCCCTTCTTCCAAATCATTTATGAATAAGTCGAATAGGATTGGTCCTAGGACTGACCCTTGGGGAACACCACTAGTTACCCCTCTCCATTGTGAACATTTACCATTTATTCCTACCCTTCGGTCTCTCATTGTACCATAAGGGGAGATGGTTGCTTTAAAGGAAGGAGAAGATTAAATGCATTCGATGAGGATGGGATTCAAACCCATGCATGCAAAGCACAATGGATTAGCAGTCCATCACCTTAACCACTCGGCCACCTCATCTGAGCTGTGAAAAAAAGGACAGGAGAAGAAATCTAAGGCCAGCAGAGATAGGGACAATCAGGAGTTTTTAAATACTAAGTGTAAGCAGGGTCTGGATGAGCTCCCGCCTCACATCTAGTGATGAGCTGGGGAAATAGTTCAGGACCAGACCGTGTTTGCCCAGACACCCCTACTTGGCCTGGGAATGCAGCATGATGGGGCCGCTTTGCCAAAGGAACCAGTTCTGGCTGGTGTTGGGTTACAAATCACTGTAGCATTGAGTGGAATGAAATGTTATTCTCCTTCCTGTCTGAGTGAAGGGCGGCAGAACATACCGAGTCCGTCCTGATGGAGGGGCGAGGTGGGTGAGAAATACCTTTTATTGCACTGCATTGAAGTGATTGAGGACGTCACCCTAATCCAGTGGTCCCCAAACTTTTCACACTGTGCCCTCTTGTCCGTGTCTGCGGCCCCTCGGAAGCCGCGGTTGAGAACCGGGGCTGGGAGCAGGGCCATGGCTTCCTAGGGAGAGGGGAGCAGACAGGGGTAAGGGGAACGAGGCTGGGCCAGGAGCCAGGGGCCCAGGCTGAGGGTAGGGTGGGGGAAGAGCTGGGGCAGACGAGGGCTGAGTGGGGCTCCCTCCGTGCCCTCAATGTGGGATCATAACCCCGACATGGGGGCCGTAGCTGGGAGGAAGGGTCCTGCCATCTAGAGCCTGAGGTCATGGGGCCACCGCCAGAGCAAGTGTCCGACCGGTGGCATCCCTGCACCACAGCCAGGGCCTGGGACATGTGAGGGGGAGACTGTGAACGTCCCGTCTGTCCCAGAGACGCTGTTTGCGATATCCCTGAGCCACAGAACGAGGTGACGTGTTTCCCTTGAACCGTTCCCGTTTTCCTTATGGTTTAAATCGATTGCTCTTTAATCCATTGGATTTGCTTGAAGCACATGCAACGATCAGTGGGTCAGGGAAGCATCCAGAGCAGAGAGAGAACCCCAGAGTGGGGACACCCCAGCCCCTGTTCTAAGTGACCACAACAAGACTGGGGGTCGAGCCCCCCAGGAATCCTGGGCCCAGCCTTGTCGGGGTCACGAGGACTCTGCCACACAGGAGAGTAGACAGAGAGTCCTCGAGGTCAGGCTGCCTCTGGGTGAGGGAGTGGGAGTGAGGACTCAGGGCCTTTCTCTAGCCCATTCCACCGGGGTCGTGGATAAGCCAGGAAAGTTTGCTACACAAGCAGGACCATAACCCCCTTTACACTGGCACTCTGTCCTCATCGCTTCTCTCCCTCTCTCCCCTCGGGTCTCTCAGCACCTGGCCCCACAGCGCTTCCTGCCAGCCCCAGACTGCGCTGTCTGGGTCTGCTCCTGTGGGTGTGAGCCTCCCTCCTGACTCCTAAGGACTCAGCAGGAGCAAGGGGCCTGTCCAGGAAATGGCCAGGGCTTCTGGGAACCCGGGGGTGGCTCTGGACACCACCAGGGATCATTTGGCTCCCGGCACACAAGGCAACTTAAAAAGTTGAGTGCCCAGACATGGGGCTTGAACCCCCGACTAAGAGCTTGATGCTCTACTGACTGAGCTAGCCCAGTTCAGCGAGTGTAGTTACCTGATGTAACTATAAAAGCATCCAGGTAAAAGAAACACAAAAAAAGTCCCAGGAGCCCTTCCTCTTTTTCTCCATGGCCACAGCCCATCAGCAGGATTCCTCCTCCTCCTCCTCCCTCCTGTGCCCCAGTGCCACTAAATCTCCGCACCTAGACAGCCGGTCCGGCCTCTGCCCCCCAATACCCCATGCTTAAGCCTCCCAACCAAATCCTGCCCCTGGCTCCATAGAACTGAGTCTCACATCTCGCTGGGAACTCAACTCCTTGTGCCCAGAGTGTCTCTGCCCCCTCCGAAGATGACCCGAGAAACACAGTGTCCATGTTCTCTAAAGAAGTGGCTTGGAGAAACTTTTCCCATGTGACCGTGTGGCCTAATAGATCAGGCGTCTGACTTTGGATCAGACAATTGAGGGTTTGAGTCCCTTCACAGTTATACTTTATTCACTTTCCGCTTTGTCCTGAACGTCCGGCTTTCTTCAGTGCTGGATCTCTTCTTGGCCGCTCTGGCTTCAGCTACAGCCCCAGGAAGGAGGTTGTCAGGGTTCCCTCCGAACTCTGGGGTACTGTCATGGGCACCTGCATGAAAGACCCCCGAAGCTTATTTTTACCAGCTTAGGATAAAAACTTCCCCAAGGCACAAATCCCTTTTGTCCTTGAACGGGACGCTGCCACCACCAAGTGATTTAAACAAACATTCAGGGAGGGTGTAACGAAGTGGGACTGTTCCTAATGTTTCCTCTGAATACTGTGTGGGTGCCTCAGTTTCCCCTATGCCTCAGTTTCCCCTCTGCATTTCTTAAGTCTCTAGGTGGTGGGATAAGGGGTGTGATTGTTGCAAAGCCCTAGAGGGCCAGTGTGATGACACAGAATGGCCGACACGCTGTCTCCTGGCAACTGCTGGCCTGGGCCCTGCAAAGGTGCCGGCTGAAGGGGTTGGGGAACAAAGGGATCAGGTGATCTCCTGGCCCGGGAAGGAGACAAAGGCAGAGGAGGGGCTGGAGAGTTCGGAGCTGGCTGGGCACATGGAGGGAGGTCCAGATGGGCTCTGGCCTCTCCACCCCCCAAGATGGACCTGACTGAGGGGTCCTGGTCTCTGTACCTACAAGCTCTGGTTTAGAGTCCGCCTGTGCGGACTTGCTGCGGTGAAGAAGGGGTTACTGAATGCTCCGGGGTCAGACCCAGGAAGGTGGAAGCTGGGGAAGCTTCTTGCCCTGGAGACAGTCGGCTCAGCGAGGAGGCTCCTCCAGAGTCCTGACTGGCTTCGTAGGGAGCAGTTTCAGAGAATCGCCCGGGGACTCTGTGACAGGGGCACCGGCAGAGCAGTGACTGGGGAGATCAGGGCTGGGATAGAAGGGGCTGCGGGTCGGGAGTGAGGGGCATCGGCAGAGCGGTGACTGGGGAGCTCAGGGCTGGGATAGAAGGGGCTGCGAGTCGGGAGTGAGGGGCACCAGCAGAGCAGTGACTGGGGAGCTCAGGGCTGGGATAGAAGGGGCTGCGGGTCGGGAGTGAGGGGCACCGGCAGAGCGGTGATTGGGGAGCTCAGGGCTGGGATAGAAGGGGCTGCGGGTCGGGAGTGAGGGGCACCGGCAGAGCGGTGACTGGGGAGCTCAAGGCTGGGATAGAAGGGGCTGCGGGTCGGGAGTGAGGGGCACCGGCAGAGCGGTGACTGGGGAGCTCAGGGCTGGGATAGAAGGGGCTGCGGGTCGGGAGTGAGGGTCACCGGCAGAGCGGTGACTGGGGA
>JBAIAC010000340.1:0-115172 GCA_037349315.1 Chelydra serpentina
AAAAAACCTCACACCCAATTTCCTGTATTTCTTGTAAAATCCTTTTCTTCCCTGTGGCAGGAGCAACTGAAGATGAAGTTTTCTGGCATGGAATTTCCTTGCTTTTTAAGGAAAACAGTAACTTTTGTTCTCCTTCTCCCTGAGATTGGGGAAATTACATGCCGAAATCTAAGGTTAATGGTAACTTTACAGTCAGATATTTCCAACTAAGGCCAGCATAAAATTAAATACTTTTGTCAGATAATCTGCGCTTATTTAGTTGGGGACTTTGCATGGATTTTAACCTTAATCTAAGATTTTGGGCATTCAGTTTTCTTCTTTTAAAAGCCAGGAGCAGGCTGTGGGAATCTTCAGCACTAACCGAGGTTCTTGACCTAGAATTTCCTTGTTTCTTTGCAAGTGAAGTGGAAAATGATTGTGAGATTTAGCAGTAAATCAATATGGAGCTTTGGCAAAGGGACTCCAGGCTTCGTTCCTCTCCCTGTACCTCGGGACGGGGGGACCAATTTAACCAGAATCCCACCCGAACGCCCCCCTGCCCTGAGCCCTGCTGCAGGAAAGATTTTGGCCTGAAAGGAGCTGGTATCTTCAAGTTACACCACCACCACCCACCCCCCCAGAATGGACCAAAGCAGAGTTTGTGTGTGTGTGGGGGGGGGTCACTGTGGGGTCTGGGGGGCTCGGAGGTTGGGATGGGGCCTTCTGGTACCCCTGCATCCAGCCTTACCCACCCTTGGTGTCTCTTCCTCCTAGATATCCAATGACCCCAGCCCTGGCTATAACATCGAACAGATGGCAAAGAAGTGAGTGGTACCAGCTCCCGAGGGGAGTGGGGTCCAGGGGGTTCTAGCGGGGCTGGGTGTCAGGACTCGGGGGTTATATCCCTGGCTCTGGGAGGGCAGTGGGGTCTAGTGGTTAGAGCAGTGGGAGGGGGCTGGGAGTCAGGACTCTGGGGTTATATCCCTGGCTCTGGGAGGGCACTGGGGTCTAGTGGTTAGAGCAGTGGGAGGGGGCTGGGAGTCAGGACTCTGGGGTTATATCCCTGGCTCTGGGAGGGCACTGGGGTCTAGTGGTTAGAGCAGTGGGAGGGGGCTGGGTGTCAGGACTCTGGGGTTATATCCCTGGCTCTGGGAGGGCACTGGGGTCTAGTGGTTAGAGCAGTGGGAGGGAGCTGGGAGTCAGGACTCTGGGGTTATATCCCTGGCTCTGGGAGAGTCTAACAGAGTTCCTCTCCCCCCCGCCCCTCAGGGGACAGAAGTTGGTGGAGCTGCCCTACACAGTGAAGGGAATGGATGTGTCCTTCTCAGGGATTCTGTCCCACATAGAGGTGAGGAACCCAGGAGTCCTGGCTCCCAGCCCCTCCTCTACCCACTAGCCCCTACTCCCCTCGCTGAGCTGGGAGGGAATCCAGGAGCCCTGACCCCCCTCTCTGCCCCGTAGGAGGTGGCTCACAAGATGCTGGCGTCAGGAGAGTGCACCCCAGAGGATCTCTGCTTCTCTCTCCAGGTGAGGAACGGCCCAGCTCAGGGGCTGGGAGAGCAGGGGCTGCGGGTCGAGAGTTAGGAGCACCATTCCTGGACGTCAGGAGGTGGGGACTGCGGGTTGGGAGTGAGAAGTACCATGGATTCTGGGGAAGGGGCCTGCGAATCTGGAGTGAGGAGCACTGTGGGAGTGGGGCTGGGCTGCAGGTTGGAAGCGAGCAGCGCCGGGGCGGAGGGGGGGCGGGAGCGAGCAGCGCCGGGGCGGAGGGGGGGGCGGGGCGGGAGCGAGCAGCGGAGGGGGGGGCGGGGCGGGAGCGAGCAGCGCCGGGGCGGAGGGGGGGGCGGGGCGGGAGCGAGCAGCGCCGGGGCGGAGGGGGGGGCGGGGCGGGAGCGAGTGGCACTGTCCTAGCTGTGCTGCTCCCCTCCCCGCCCCAGGAGACGCTCTTTGCGATGCTGGTGGAGATCACCGAGCGGGCCATGGCGCACTGCAGCTCACGGGAGGCCCTCGTCGTGGGTGGCGTCGGCTGTAAGTGCTGGGACCATGGGGGGTGGGGGTCACTGCATGGGAACCCTGACTCCCACCCCCCCACCCCATACCTAGCCCCCTGCCTCCTTCCCCACTCGCCCCCTGCCTCCATCCCCCCATGCGCCCAGCCTCCTCCCCCCCAAGCCCTCCCCGATCGCTGCCCTAGGGCTTTCTGGGCTCCTCCCCCATCTCGCTGGGCTCTCCCCCACAATCCTGGCAGGCGCAGCCTGGGGCTGGTGCCCGGGCTCAACTGAGGCCATCGCAGCTCGTGTCACTTGTGACCTGAGACTGGAGTCTGTTTGAAACCTGCCCCCTCCCCAGCCTGTGCCCCCCCAGCTCTAACCCTGCCCCCTCCCCCAGGTAACATGCGGCTGCAGGAGATGATGCGGATCATGTGTGCAGAGAGGGGAGCCAAGCTGTTTGCTACAGATGAGAGGTACCAACTGCCCCGCCCGTCAGCTCGCCCTGGGGAGCTAGGGTCCCAGCAACCCCTCAGCCTGCCTTAGCTCGGTGGGAGCAGTGGGATTATGGTGCTTTGGGGCATTGGCATCCCTACCCCGCAGCCAGGAGAGAACCCAGGAGTCCTGGCTCCCACCCCCTGCTCTAACCACTAGCCCCCGCACGCCGCTGCCTGCAGGAGGTCTCATCTCTCCCCCTCCCCCCATCGCCAGGTTCTGCATTGACAATGGGGCCATGATCGCGCAGGCCGGCTGGGAGATGTTCCGCATGGGGCAGGTGACGCCGCTAGAGGATTCGTGGATCACGCAGAGGTAGAGGAGGGGGCAGCGAGGGGGGGAGGCCTCCGCAGTGGGGCAGTCCCCAGCCTCCTGACTCTCTCTTCTCCCCACAGGTACCGAACAGACGAAGTGGAGGTGACCTGGCGCGATTAACCCCTTCCCTCCTGCGGAGGATGGGCCCCAAAGCGGCTGCTGCCCGCACAGAGCAGGGCGGCCATGGCTGGAGGGTCCCGCTGGCTGGAACTCGGCCCTGGCACACAATAAAGACATTGGCTTTTGTAACTGGGATTCCTTTCCCGAGCCCCGGGGCTGGGCAGGGAGCGGCCTCTGGGCCCGGCCCCAGCCCCTCAGCGGGCCCCACTCGGCCTGAAACCTGCCACTGGGGCAATGAGTTGGGGTACTCAGCCTGCCTTCCTGGCTACCATGGGCTGCAGGTCGGGGAGGAGGGGGGGACAGGGCTAGTCTAGCAGGGGCCTGCGGGTCAGGAGTGAGGGGCGCCGGCAGAGCGCAGGGCTGGGCTAGCAGGGGCTGCGGGTCGGGAGTGAGGGGCGCCGGCAGAGCTGGGGGCAGAGCGCAGGGCTGGGCTAGCAGGGGCTGCGGGTCGGGAGTGAGGGGCGCTGGCAGAGCTGGGGGCAGAGCGCAGGGCTGGGCTAGCAGGGGCTGCGAGTCGGGAGTGAGGGGCGCTGGCAGAGCGCAGGGCTGGGCTAGCAGGGGCTGCGGGTTGGGAGTGAGGGGCGCCGGCAGAGCTGGGGGCAGAGCGCAGGGCTGGGCTAGCAGGGCTGCGGGTCGGGAGTGAGGGGCGCTGGCAGAGCTGGGGGCAGAGCGCAGGGCTGGGCTAGCAGGGGCTGCGAGTCGGGAGTGAGGGGCGCTGGCAGAGCGCAGGGCTGGGCTAGCAGGGGCTGCGGGTCGGGAGTGAGGGGCGCTGGCAGAGCTGGGGGCAGAGCGCAGGGCTGGGCTAGCAGGGGCTGCGAGTCGGGAGTGAGGGGCGCTGGCAGAGCTGGGGGCAGAGCGCAGGGCTGGGCTAGCAGGGGCTGCGGGTCGGGAGTGAGGGGCGCCGGCAGAGCTGGGGGCAGAGCGCAGGGCTGGGCTAGCAGGGGCTGCGAGTCGGGAGTGAGGGGCGCTGGCAGAGCGCAGGGCTGGGCTAGCAGGGGCTGCGGGTCGGGAGTGAGGGGCGCTGGCAGAGCTGGGGGCAGAGCGCAGGGCTGGGCTAGCAGGGGCTGCGAGTCGGGAGTGAGGGGCGCTGGCAGAGCTGGGGGCAGAGCGCAGGGCTGGGCTAGCAGGGGCTGCGGGTCGGGAGTGAGGGGCGCCGGCAGAGCTGGGGGCAGAGCGCAGGGCTGGGCTAGCAGGGGCTGCGAGTCGGGAGTGAGGGGCGCTGGCAGAGCGCAGGGCTGGGCTAGCAGGGGCTGCGGGTCGGGAGTGAGGGGCACTGGCAGTCCTGGGGGGTGGGGTGTCAATTGACAGGGAGGTCAGGTGCTGTGTAAATAGCAATATTTAATATTTACAGTGTGGCGCGGTGGGAGTCGAGAGGGCAGCAGGCCCCGGCCCAGGCTGCACATGGGACCCAGGCGTCCGAGTCCCTGTGGCAACGTGGGAGGGGACAGTTGAGCGTGCAGAGACGGCCGAGCCCGGCCCATGTCCAGCTGGGCCGGGGCTGCTGCTCCACCGCCGGGGAAAGAACCCAGGTTTCCCAGCTACTCCCTTGGGCTCGGCCCGCGGCGCCCCCTACTGGCAGTAGAAGGTCAGGGCATCTTGCTGATTGCCCCGGATGAAGGCAACGGGCGGGCGCAGATCCCGGGACAGGGTCTCCAGCCAGGCCATGTAGAGGGTGCTGGGACAGGCCCCCTTGCGCACCACAGGCAGGCTCCTGCAGGGAGGGAGGGGAGTCAGTGGGGGGGGGGGGGCACAGGGACACCCCTGGGAGCTCCCATCCCCCCTCCCAGGGCAGGGCCATGGGGCAATCACCCAGGGCAATGATCACTCCCCCAGCCAGGGGAGCCCAGGGCACAGCCCTTCCCCTACGGTCTGTCCCTCCTGTTGCCCTGGCGCATGCAGGCCGGGTCCCCACCAGCCGCCTGCTCTACCCAGTAGCATGGGGATGAGACCCACACTCACATGACGATCAGGGCGGCGTTCCGGGAATTCTCCTGCAGGATCTCGTGGAGCCGGACCTGCTGCTCTGACTGGAGGGAGAGTGAGAGGGTGGTGGTGTGCCCAGTGCCCAGCCCCGCCAAGCCAGGCCAGAACCCAGGAGTCCTGGCTCCCAATCCCCAGCTCCCCTCCCAGAGCCAGGCTAGGACCCAGGAGTCCTGCCTCCCAACCCATTCCTACTCCAACCACTGGACCCCATTCCCCACCCAGAGCCAGGCCAGAACCCAGGAGTCCTGGCTCCCAACCCATCCCCACTCCAACCACTGGACCTCATTCCCTGCCCAGAGCCAGGCCAGAACCCAGGAGTCCTGGCTTCCAACCCATCCCCACTCCAACCACTGGACCCCATTCCCCACCCAGAGCCAGGCCAGAACCCAGGAGTTCTGGCTCCCAATCCCCAGCTCCCCTCCCACAGCCAGGCCAGAACCCAGGAGTCCTGGCTCCCAATCCCCAGCTCCCCTCCCAGAGCCAGGCCAGAACCCAGGAGTCCTGGCTCCCAGTCCCCACCCCCGCTCCCCTCCCAGAGCCAGGCTAGGACCCAGGCGTCCGGTCTCACCTTTTTCTTGTAGACCCGCAGATCCTCGTCCGACACCTTCCAGGGCGTCTCCCTCCGCAGGGCCTCCGTTGCCTCGGGCTGCGCTGCCCCTCGTTGAGCCGGAAGGGAGCCACCAGGTCCTCAAACTCCTTCAGGCTGGGGGCAAAGCACTGGGTTGGGGACAGCTGGACCTACCTGGAGGGCTGGGCAGCCTAGGGTGGTACCTGCCTCCTCTACAGTAGGGAGTGGGGGCCGGCAGCCAGGACTCCTGGGTTCTCTCCCTGGCTCTGGGAGGGGAGTGGGTTAGAGCAGGTGCGTGGGAGCCAGGACTCCTGGGTTCTCTCCCTGGCTCTGGAAGGGGAGTGGGGTCTCGGGGGTTAGAGCAGGGGGCCGGCAGCCAGGACTCCTGGGTTCTCTCCCTGGCTCTGGAAGGGGAGTGGGGTCTCGGGGGTTAGAGTAGGGGGGTGGGAGCCAGGACTCCTGGGTTCTCTCCCAGGCTGTGGGAGGGGAGTGGGGTCTCGGGGGTTAGAGCAGGGGGGTGGGAGCCAGGACTCCTGGGTTCTCTCCCAGGCTGTGGAGGGGAGTGGGGTCTCGGGGGTTAGAGCAGGGGGGTGGGAGCCAGGACTCCTGGGTTCTATTCCCCTTGCAGCTGTAGGAATCCTTCACTGTGGTGGTGCCAGGGAGGTGGGGTCCATTTCAGGGGTTCTCTTAGGCCCTGGGAGCAAGTCTCGTGGCTCCCTCCCCCCAGGCAGTGGGGAGCCCTGGGAATGGGGGCAGGCCTGAGCCCCACCCCCCAGAGAAGTGGGGGGTGGGGGACTCACCTGCTCTCCTCCGGCTGCCAGGCCACGTGGGGCAGCACCAGCACCTCGCTGAAACCCAGGCGGAACTTGCTGAGCAGCAGCTGGATCCTGTGGGGCAGAGGGGGAGCAATGGGCCTGCGGGATGGGGGGGGAGAATGGGGGTGGGCAGGAATTTGGGGGGCCCTCGGGGAGGGGGTTAGGAGTTGGAATGTGGGGGGATATTTGGGGGGCCCTCAGGAGGGGGGAATGTGGGGGGCCCACAGATGGGGAGGAAATGCAGGGGGCGGGCAGGAGGGTGGTTAGGAGTGGGGAGAATGCAGGGGGCCCACGGGTGGAGAGGGAATGCAGGGGGTGAGCAGGAATTTGGGGGGCCCTCGGGAGGGGGGTGAGGAGTGAGAGGAATGTGGGGTGGCCCACTGGTGCAGAGGGAATGTGGGGGTGGGCAGGAATTCGGGGAGCCCGCAGGAGGGTATTAGGAGTGGGGGAGATGTGAGTGGCCCACGGATAGGGAGGGACTGTGGGGGGCAGGCAGGAATTTGGGGGCCCGTGGGAGGGGGGTTAGGAGTGGGGGGATGCAGGCAGGAATTCAGGGGGCCCGCAGGAGTGGGGTTAGGAGTGGAGGGATGCAGGCAGGAATTTGGGGGGCCCGTGGGAGGGGGGTTAGGAGTGGGGGGATGCGGCAGGAATTCGGGGGGCCCACGGAGGGGGGTTAGGAGTGGGGGGGATGTGGGAGGGGGGTTAGGAGTGGGGGGATGCAGGCAGGAATTTGGGGGGCCCGCAGGAGGGGGGTTAGGAGTGGGGGGATGCAGGCAGGAATTTGGGGGGCCCGCAGGAGGGGGGGTTAGGAGTGGGGGGATGCAGGCAGGAATTCGGGGGGCCCGCAGGAGGGGGGTTAGGAGTGGGGGGATGCAGGCAGGAATTCGGGGGGCCCGCGGGAGGGGGGTTAGGAGTGGGGGGATGCAGGCAGGAATTCGGGGGGCCCGCGGGAGGGGGGTTAGGAGTGGAGGGATGGAGGCAGGAATTTGGGGGGCCCGCAGGAGGGGGGTTAGGAGTGGGGGGGATGCAGGCAGGAATTTGGGGGGCCCGCGGGAGGGGGGTTAGGAGTGGGGGGGATGCAGGCAGGAATTTGGGGGGCCCACGGGAGGGGGGTTAGGAGTGGGGGGGATGCAGGCAGGAATTTGGGGGGGCCCGTGGGAGGGGGGTTAGGAGTGGGGGGGATGCAGGCAGGAATTTGGGGGGCCCGTGGGAGGGGGGTTAGGAGTGGGGGGGGATGCAGGCAGGAATTTGGGGGGCCCGTGGGAGGGGGGGTTAGGAGTGGGGGGATGCAGGCAGGAATTTGGGGGGCCTGTGGGAGGGGGGGTTAGGAGTGGGGGGATGCAGGCAGGAATTCGGGGGGCCTGTGGGAGGGGGGGTTAGGAGTGGGGGGATGCAGGCAGGAATTTGGGGGGCCCGCAGGAGGGGGGTTAGGAGTGGGGGATGCAGGCAGGAATTTGGGGGGCCCGCAGGAGGGGGGTTAGGAGTGGGGGATGCAGGCAGGAATTGGGGGGGCCCGTGGGAGGGGGGTTAGGAGTGGGGGGATGCAGGCAGGAATTCGGGGGGCCCGCGGGAGGGAGGTTAGGAGTGGGGGGGATGCGGGAGGGGGGTTAGGAGTGGGGGGATGCAGGCAGGAATTTGGGGGGCCCGTGGGAGGGGGGTTAGGAGTGGGGGGGATGCAGGCAGGAATTCGGGGGGCCCGTGGGAGGGGGGTTAGGAGTGGGGGGATGCAGGTAGGAATTCGGGGGGCCCGCGGGAGGGGGGTTAGGAGTGGGGGGGCAGGTAGGAATTCGGGGGGCCCGCGGGAGGGGGGTTAGGAGTGGGGGGGCAGGCAGGAATTCGGGGGGCCCGTGGGAGGGGGGTTAGGAGTGGGGGGATGCAGGCAGGAATTCGGGGGGCCCGTGGGAGGGGGGTTAGGAGTGGGGCGATGCAGGCAGGAATTCGGGGGGCCCGCGGGAGGGGGGTTAGGAGTGGGGGGATGCGGGAGGGGGGTTAGGAGTGGGGGGATGCAGGCAGGTATTCGGGGGGCCCGCGGGAGGGGGGTTAGGAGTGGGGGGATGCGGGAGGGGGGTTAGGAGTGGGGGGACGCAGGCAGGAATTTGGGGGGCCCGTGGGAGGGGGGTTAGGAGGGGGGGTGCAGGCAGGAATTCGGGGGGCCGAGGCAGGTGCCCTTACTCCTGGCGCTGCTGCTCGGCGCTGGCCAGGTGGCCGCTGACGAAGACCCGGACCCGGCAGCGGCTCCAGCGCTTGCGGCGGCTCAGCAGGTAGGGGACCAGCAGGGTGAGCCCTGGGGGAGACAGCGTCAGGGGGAGCCGGCCGGGGGGAAGGGCCGGGGGGCTGGCAGGAGAGGGGGGGGTGGAAAGCTGGCAGGGGCGGGGGGCTGTAGGGAGAGGGACTGGGGGGCTGATGGAGGGAGGTGGTTGGGGGGGCTGGCAGAGGTGAGGGGCTGATGGGTGAGGTGGCAGGGGGGCTGGCAGGAGAGGGGGGCTGTAGGGAGAGGGGCTGGGGGGGCTGATGGAGGGAGGTGGTTGGGGGGCTGGCAGTGGTGAGGGGCTGATGGGTGAGGTGGCAGGGGGGCTGGCAGGGGCGGGGGGCTGTAGGGAGAGGGACTGGGGGGGCTGATGGAGGGAGGTGGTTGGGGGGCTGGCAGTGGTGAGGGGCTGATGGGTGAGGTGGTAGGGGGGCTGGCAGGAGAGGGGGGCTGTAGGGAGAGGGGCTGGGGGGGCTGATGGAGGGAGGTGGTTGGGGGGCTGGCAGTGGTGAGGGGCTGATGGGTGAGGTGGCAGGGGGGCTGGCAGGGGCGGGGGGCTGTAGGGAGAGGGACTGGGGGGGCTGATGGAGGGAGGTGGTTGGGGGGCTGGCAGAGGTGAGGGGCTGATGGGTGAGATGGCAGGGGGGCTGGCAGGGGAGGGGGGCTGTAGGGAGAGGGACTGGGGGGGCTGATGGAGGGAGGTGGTTGGGGGGCTGGCAGAGGTATGGGGCTGATGGGTGAGGTGGCAGGGGGGCTGGCAGGGGAGGGGGGCTGTAGGGAGAGGGACTGGGGGGGCTGATGGAGGGAGGTGGTTGGGGGGCTGGCAGAGGTATGGGGCTGATGGGTGAGGTGGCAGGGGGGCTGGCAGGGGAGGGGGGCTGTAGGGAGAGGGACTGGGGGGGTCTGATGGAGGGAGGTGGTTGGGGGGCTGGCAGAGGTATGGGGCTGATGGGTGAGGTGACAGGGGGGCTGGCAGGGGAGGGGGGCTGTAGGGAGAGGGACTGGGGGGGTCTGATGGAGGGAGGTGGTTGGGGGGCTGGCAGTGGTGAGGGGCTGATGGGTGAGGTGGCAGGGGGGCTGGCAGGGGCGGGGGGCTGTAGGGAGAGGGACTGGGGGGGTCTGATGGAGGGAGGTGGTTGGGGGGCTGGCAGAGGTGAGGGGCTGATGGGTGAGGTGGCAGGGGGGCTGGCAGGGGCGGGGGCTGAGGGGTTTGGTGGGAGGGAGGAGGTTAGGGGGCTGCCAGGGGTGTGGGGGGGGGGGTTCGGGGAGCACACACCCCCATCGTCAAAGAGCCAGTAGACATCCACACATCTCTTCTTCTGCTGGGCCTGGAAGTGGGTCTCAGTGAGCTCGTCCGCGCCCAGCACCTTCACGCTGCTGCCTGTGGGCACACGGGGCAGGTGGGGCAGGGTGACCCCCAGGCTCGGGGTAGGACGGTGCCCCATGGCCTCCCCTGGCCTGGCGTGGGCCCAGGACTCGGCTGCCACCCACAGCCCCCCTCCCTCACTGCCCAGGCCCCTGCCCCCAGCTGCTTCAGTCTCTGCCCCCCTACACAGCCCCCTTTCTGCCCCCCTCAGCCCCCCTCCATCGCCTCCCCACCTGCAGCCCCCCTCACCTGCATTGCCCGACTCCTGTCTCAGCTTCTCTCCCTGCAGTGCTGCCTCGGGGTCCTCAAAGGCGGGTTCACTGGGGAGAAGGGGGTTAGACAGCTGACAAGAGCCCCCCGGCTACACGGCCCCCAGCCCCGCCTGGCCGCACAGCCCCCCTCCCCCAGGGGAACGGGGCAGGCAGAGAGCACTGGTGGAGGTCACCGCTGCCCGCTACTGGCAGGGCCGGGCCCTGCCCAGGCATATCTATGGGTCTGTGGCCGTCTGCCCTCCCCTAGCCCACCCCCGATACTCACCATAGGCCCGCACTGTCCGTGACACATCCAGCCCGTCCTTCATCCTCAGCACGCACACCCCGGCCCGGCCGTCAAACGCATCGCTGGAGGCACAGAGTGGGGTCAGGGGGTGCTGCTGGGGGGTCCCAGGCCCCCCAAGAGCCTTCAGCCCCAGTACTGCCTGGGAGGTGCCAGAAAGGGGGCGCTGCCTCTCAGGAAGTCCCCCCACCTCCAGAGATGCCCAACCCCATTGCTGCCCCCCACTCTGGGCATCCACCCCAGCCCCCCCACCCCACTGCTGCCCCCCCAGCCCAGCGCCCTTACTGGATGGTGGCCACATAGTTCTCCAGGTTGTGGGGCGAGTCCGTCTGCCAATTCTGCTTGTAGCCCAGCACGACCGTATTGGGTTTGAGACGCCCCAGCCCGGACACCTGTGGAAAATCGCCCGTGAGACTGAGGCAGTGCGGGGGGGATGACACACAACGTAGCAGGGCAGGCTTCACTCACTAGGAGGCAGTGCGGTGCATGCACAGCACTCATCTGCTCTAGCATAGGGCAGCACACAGAGCAGGGCCTGTCCCCTCCAGCAGAGGCCCCTAGGACACACACACACAGACCTGCATGAGGCTGCGGGCTCCGCTGCGCAGGTCCGGGGCGGTTATGAGGGTGTAGAAGGATCGCACCTTGCGCCTGTTCAGCCACTCGACGTGCTCCTCTGAGTCGCTGTCCCCCGGGGTGTCCTGCGGCTGGGAGAGGCAAGGGGAGGGTTAGGGAGCAGGATCCTAGGCACCCAACTCCCCTCCTTGAGGCCCCACCCTGGCATCCCCATACTCACCCCAGCCACGTTCCCACAGATCATGAGGCTGACCCCCTTCGTGAAGCCGCTGACAAAATCCACCAAAGCTGGCCGGAAGCTGGGGGGACCCGTCAGCACCAGGCACTGGGGGCTGGAAGACAGGGAGTGTTGGGACAGTTCAGAGGGGGGTGCTCTCCCCACAAAGACACTGCTGCCCCCAATACCCAAGCATTATTCTCAGAATTGGTTTTAGAGCCCAGCACCCCCCGTTCTAACCACTAGACCCCACCACGCTCCCAGAGCCAGGCATGGAACCCAGGAGTCCTGGCTCCCAGCCCCCCCTGCTTTCAGCCAGCCAGGCCTACCGGAAGTTCTTGACATGCTCCTCCACTTGGGTGAGGCTGACGGAGTAGGACAGGGCCATGCTGTAGGTCCCGGCCTGCACGGAGGAGCCCCAGTTGACGTCTGTGGGGAGGAGGAAGAGGATGCAGGGACGCAGAGGAAAGCTTGTTCGGTCTGGGTGCCCCCCAGGTCCCCCCGTCCCCTCCCACCGCCCCGGTGTCTCCCTTACCTGGCTTCTTGTAGCTGACATAGGCCAAGCTGACCAGGATAATGCCCACTACAATGAGGGCCGCCCACCAGGTCAGCAGGAACATGATGACCACGGAGACCACGGCCCCGAAGAGGGCGCTCCACTTGCTGAAGTAGCGGAAAGAGGGTCGCCAGCCTGGGGGGAGGGAGAGTGAATGGCTGTACCCAGCTCCATGTGTCAGACCCCCCAACCCAACCTAGCTCCCCACATGGTCTGGGCAACAGTAACCACCCCGCCCAGCTCAGCATGTCCAGCTCGAACTGCTCGGCCCTCCACCACCTGCCTCCTGCAACTCAACTCAACCCTCCACCGCCTGGCTCCTCCAACCCAACTCAACCCTTCACCGCCTCGCTCCTCAGACCCAACTCAACCCTCCACCACCTGGCTCCTCCGACCCAACTCAACCCTTCACCGCCTGGCTCCTCCAACCCAACTCAACCCTTCACCGCCTCGCTCCTCAGACCCAACTCAACCCTCCACCACCTGGCTCCTCGGCCCCAACTCAACCCTCCCCTGCCTGGCTCCTCGGCCCCAACTCAACCCTCCACCGCCTGGCTCCTCCGACCCAACTCAACCCTCCACCGCCTGGCTCCTCCGACCCAACTCAACCCTTCACCGCCTGGCTCCTCCAACCCAACTCAACCCTCCACCACCTGGCTCCTCCGACCCAACTCAACCCTCCCCTGCCTGGCTCCTCAGCCCCAACTCAACCCTCCACCGCCTGGCTCCTCCAACCCAACTCAACTCTTCACCGCCTGGCTCCTCCAACCCAACTCAACCCTTCACCGCCTCGCTCCTCAGACCCAACTCAACCCTCCACCACCTGGCTCCTCCGACTCAACTCAACCCTCCCCTGCCTGGCTCCTCAGCCCCAACTCAACCCTCCCCTGCCTGGCTCCTCAGCCCCAACTCAACCCTCCACCGCCTGGCTCCTCAGACCCAACTCAACCCTCCCCCGCCTGGCTCCTCCGACCCAACTCAACCCTCCCCCGCCTGGCTCCTCCGACCCAACTCAACCCTTCACCACCTGGCTCCTCAGACCCAACTCAACCCTCCCCCGCCTGGCTCCTCCGACCCAACTCAACCCTCCCCCGCCTGGCTCCTCCAACCCAACTCAACCCTCCACCGCCTGGCTCCTCCGACCCAACTCAACCCTCCACCGCCTGGCTCCTCCGACCCAACTCAACCCTACCCTGCCCAATGTCTCCAACCCAACCTGCTCAGCCCTATGCAGCTCCTCCAACCCTCTGCTCAACCCAACGCCCTTCCAACTCAGTCCAACCCATCTCTAACTCAACTCTCCTTCCTGCGCAACTCCTCCAACTCAACCCAGCTTAATCCTTCCAACTCCTACACACCTCTACGCTACTCAGCCCAACCCTTCCAACCCAACTCTGTCCTTCTCAGGCCAACCCTTAGAACTGATCTCAGCTCTCCCCTACCCAGCTCCAACTCAACTCACTCTGCCCTACTCAATTCCCTATCACCCTACCCTATGTCAATAAACGTATCACTTTCAACCCAACACCAATGAACACATAACCCATCCAATCCAACCTCACTCCACCTACCCTCCCAATTCAACACAACCAACCTATCTGATCCAACTCAACCTGCCCCTCCTACTCTGCTGAAGAATTCCCATGCCAGACACCCAGCCTGACCCCCTGCGCTCAACACATGCTTGGTTTTCTTTCCTTATCCCTGTCTGGCTGTTATTGGCTCTCAGCTAGGCGAACCCAATATTTCGGTAACAATCCCTGGTGCCAGACGTGACAAACCTCAGCTGAGCACCTCACCCAAGCCCTCTGTGCCCCTGCCACTATGGCTGCTGGGGCTCCTACTGTACCTGGGGAGTTGGTGATTGTGGCGTGGAAGCAGCTGAAGTTGATGAGGGCATAGGAGCAAAGGAAGAAGTTGGAGATGATGGGGGCGATGGTGTTGAGCTCAGCTGTGGGTGCAATGGAGAGATGGGTCAATATGGGGGCGCACTCTCATCCAATTGGGAGGAGATGGTTCCCTTCCACCTGGCCCCAGGGTGGAGCGTGACCCCACTCACCAATGAGGATGAAGGCGATGGCCAGGATGAATGTGAGCATGTAGCCCCGGAGTGGCTCCTTGTTCTTGCCGTAGCCCTTGGCGAAGAAGCCGATGACGGGGTACAGCTTATCTTGGCACAGGCACTGTGAGGGACAGGCACAGGCAAGGTGGGGGGGTCAGTGGTAGCAGAGCTACGGGTGACAGGTGGGAAGTGGGAGGCTGGGTAGGGATGGATTTGGACTGCGATGATCCGAATAAGAGGGGAGGACTAAAGAGTTGTTTGGAGGGCTAGTGGGGGTGCTCTTGAGGTTTGGGTGGGTCACTGGAGGTGGTGGGGTTTCCAGAAGTAGGGGTGTCTCTGGTGGTGATTTGGGGGCATTGCGGAGCATGTCAGTGAGGGTAGTGTTGGGTGGGCCACTGTTGCGGGTGTGGTATGGATGGAAGGGGTACATTTGGGTGTCATTTGGGGTGCTGTAGTTACTGACTCTGTAGCTGGGGTGTTCTGTTGTCCAGCCCTCACCCCTGACATCCAGACTCACCTGGAAGACCTTGGGGGCTGAGACCAGGCAGGCCAGGGCAGAGGAGAGGGTGGCAGCGAAGATCCCAGCCGTGATGAGGGGACTGAAGCCGGACACCAGGCTCATGGTCTGGGTGGGAGACAGACCCCAGGATGGGGGGAATCAGAGAGAGACCCCAGCCTGCCTCTCCCATCACCCATAGCTCCCATCGCATGCCCCAAATGCTCCCCATCCCCCTCACTGCTGGCTCTTCCCCCAGTCCCATCCCCTCAATGCCGGCTCCTCCCCCAGTCCCACCCCCTCACTGCTGGCTCCTCCCCCAGTCCCATCCCCTCAATGCTGGCTCCTCCCCCAGTCCCACCCCCTCACTGCTGGCTCCTCCCCCAGTCCCACCCCCTCAATGCTGGCTCCTCCCCCAGTCCCGCCCACTCAGTGCTGGCTCCTCCCCCAGTCCCGCCCACTCAGTGCTGGCTCCTCCCCCAGTCCCACCCCCTCAGTGCTGGCTCCTCCCCCAGTCCCGCCCACTCGGTGCTGGCTCCTCCCCCAGTCCCGCCCCCTCAATGCTGGCTCCTCCCCCAGTCCCACCCCCTCAATGCTGGCTCCTCCCCCAGTCCCACCCCCTCAATGCTGGCTCCTCCCCCAGTCCCTCCCCCTCAGTGCTGGCTCTTCCACCAGTCCCAGCCCCTCAATACTGGCTCTTCCCCCAGTCCCATCCCTTCAATACTGGCTCTTCCCCCAGTCCTGCCCCCTCACTGCTGGCTCCTCCCCCTACCTGGTAGTTGTTGGCCAGCCCGTACTCGCAGTCGCCGGCCTGGGCGCACTCGGTGAAGTTCCAGCCATAGCCACACCCGAGGCCCAGGCAGCCGTCCGTGGCGTTGGGGGAGCCCAGCGTGTCGTTCAGACTCCCAGATGCATCACGCACCACGCACGACCCTGGGGGGATGGGGCAAATGAGTGACCCACCCCAGCAACTCCCCAGGCAACCAAGTACCCCCCAGTGACCTCCCCCAGGATGTAGAGCCCCTGTCCATTCCCTGCAGCATGGCACCCCCCCTTCCCCCCATTCCCCGCCCTGTTACCTATGGTAGCTGAGATGGCCAGGTAGGAGAGCGTGGTCCAGAAGATGGCCAGCAGGGTGCCCTTGGGGATAGCCACCGCGGGGTCCTACAAACGAGGATAATGGGTTGGTTATTGTGGCCCATAACTCTCAGGGGAACCAGTTCCCCTGTTGGGCCTGGGGGGCCAGGAGCTCACCTTGAGGTCGCCTGAGATGTTGGCGCCAGCCAGGATACCAGTGGCCGAGGGGAAGAAGATGGAGAACATGCCAAAGAAGTTGCCTGATTCGCCTCGCCACTCCGGCCCGATGTTCTCCAGGAAGATGTCCCCTGCAGGAAGGGAGAGGGCAAGGTTAAGTGGGGCTGCGCTGCCCAAGAGGGCCTCCAGTGGTGGGGAGCTCCACCAGACCTACCTCGATAGCTGAAGTAGCCTTTGGACATCTTCTCCTCCGTGGCTGGAATCAGGGTCCCCACGAAGTAGTTGATGAAGGAGACCATGATGACGAAGAAAAAGACAACCTGGGCCTGCAAGAGGGCAGGGAGAAGGGCTGAGAACCCAGGGGTCCTAGCTCCCAGTCCCTCCCCTGCTCTAACCCCTAGACCCCACTTCCCTCCCAGAGCTGGGGACAGAACCCAGGAGTCCGGGCTCCCAGCCCCTCCCTCCGTACCTTGGCTTCCCACTCCATGCCAGCCAGTGCGATGCCCAACAACACTGTCACCGTGATGACGCCCACGATCCGGATGTCGTTCACGGGGTCCGTCATCACCGCGTCGAACTCCTGGGGGGCAGGGACATGGAGACGAGTTTGTGGGGGCCAGGAGGGGAGAGGGCAGGGCAGGGGGTCAGAGAAGGGAGTGGAGGGGGCCAAGTATGGGAAGGGGGACAGCTGGGCCCAGCGTGGGGTGGGGGAGAGCAGACAGAGACCAACAGCAGATTGTGGACCCCGGGTGTGGGGTGGGGCAGGGCTGGGGGCTCAATGGGGCCCACGTACCAGCAGCTCGCGGCGCATGCTCTGGATAAGGCCGCCCTGCTCGCGGCAGACAGGTGGGGTTGGGGGTGGCGGGGTGAGGGGCAGGAGAGCTGGGAAAGGGACTTGTGCAGGTATGCGGCAGGGGGGTACGGAGGGGTGGGGTAGGGAGTGGGGCTAGAACGAGGACTAAGGTTAGAGCTGGGATTGAGGTCAAGGGTTAGGTTAGTAGTTGCAGGGCAGGGGTTCGATCGAGGGTTAGGATTTGGTGTGGATTTAGCTCTAGGGTTAGATCTAGGTGTATGGGTGGGGTAGGGTTAGGTTAGGGTTGGGGTTAGGGTTTAGGGTTAGCGTTCAGGGTTTAGGGTTAGGGGTTAGGGTTAGTGTTCAGGTTTAGGGGTTAGGGTGAGCGTTAGGGGTTAGGGTTGGGATTAGGATTAGCATACAAGGTTAGGGTAAGGGGTAGGGTTAGGTTAGGGTTGGGGTTAGGGTTTAGGGTTAGCGTTCAGGGTTTAGGGTTAGGGGTTAGGGTTAGTGTTCAGGTTTAGGGGTTAGGGTGAGCGTTAGGGGTTAGGGTTGGGATTAGGATTAGCATACAAGGTTAGGGTAAGGGGTAGGGTTAGGTTAGGGTTGGGGTTAGGGTTTAGGGTTAGCGTTCACGGTTAGGGTCAGGATTCGATTTAAGGTTGGGGTTAGGGTTAAGCATTTAGGGTTAAGGGATTTGGGGTTAGGGTTGGGGTTAGGATCAAGAATTAGGGGTAAGGGTTAGGGTTAGCGTTTGGTTTAGGGTTAAGAGGTTATGGTTAGGACAGAGGTGGGCAAACTACAGCCCAGGGGCCAAATCCGTCCCTTCAGATGTTTTAATCAGGCCCTCGAGCTTCTGCCGGGGAGCGGGGTTGGGGGCTTGCCCCGCTCCACGCATGCCGTGGCTCCCGGAAGCAACAGCATGTTCCCCCTCCGTCTCCTATGTGTAGGGGCAGCCAGGGGGCTCCGCACGCTGCCCCCACCCCAAGCACCGTCCCCTCAGTTCACATTGGCCGGCAACCGTGACCAATGGGAGCTGCAGGGGCGGCGTCTATGGACAGGGCAGCACGCAGAGGTGCATGGCCACACCTCCATGTAGGAGCCGGAGCGGGGACATGCTGCTGCTTCCGGGAGCTGCTTGAGGTAAGCGCTGCCCGGAGCCTGCACCCCTGACCCCCTCCCACCCCTCAACCCCCTGCCCCAGCCCTGATCCCCCTCCAGCCCTCCGAACCCCTCGGTCCCACTCTCCTGCACCCTAGATCCCGCACCGCCAGCTGGAGTCCTCACCCCGCCACCCGCACCCCTGCCCCAGCCCTTCCTACATGCCAAACTCCCCGTTTCTGGCCCCACCCCAGAGCCTGCACCCCAACCCCCAATTCTGTGAGCGTTCATGGCCCGCCGTACAATTTCCATCCCCACATGTGGCCCTCAGGCCAAAAAGTTTGACACCCCCCCCACCCCGAGTGAGGGTTCTTGCCCAGGGCCAGGCCCCACCTACCAGCAGCAGGTCACGCACCGTCTCGGCGAAGCCTACCACATGCATAGCCACAGCCACTGCATTGGCGAAGGAGAAGAGCAGCCCAATGGATCCGCCCAGCTCGGGACCCAGGCTGCGCGAGATCAAGAAGTAGGTGCCCCCTGCGCCCAGACAGACAGAGGAACAGGGTCAGCGGGGAGGGCGGGGGCTCTGGGGGCTTGGGAACAGGCAGGGCTGTTGGGAGAGCCCTGGGGAGAGTGTGTCTGTGTGTCCCTGCTGCCCCCTGGCGGCGGGGATGAGCCCTTGTGTGTGTGTGTGTGTGTGTGTGTCCCTGTCCCTGCTGCCCCCTGGTGGCGGGGATGAGCCCATGTGTGTGTGTCTGTGTGACCCTGCTGCCCCCTGGCGGCGGGGATGAGCCCTTGTGTGTGTGTCTGTGTGTGTGTGTGTGCGTGTGTCTGTCCCTGCTGCCCCCTGGTGGCGGGGATGAGCCCTTGTGTGTGTGTGTGTGTGTGTGTGTCCCTGTCCCTGCTGCCCCCTGGTGGCGGGGATGAGCCCATGTGTGTGTGTCTGTGTGACCCTGCTGCCCCCTGGTGGCGGGGATGAGCCCTTGTGTGTGTGTGTGTGTGTCCACGCTCCCTGCTAGAGGCGACGAGCCCTGCGCTGAGTGTGTGTGTGTGCGACTAGTGTATAATTTTAAGTGTGTAACTGTGTGTGTGTGTGAAGTTTTGCATGTATAACTGTCCATGTGTGTACTTAAGTGTGTGTGTTATTTTGTGAGTCCTGTTGCATATCTGTGATTTTGCGACTCCGGGGTGCAGAATTTCCTGTGTGTAACGCTGAGCATTGTGTACGTACCAGCAGGTGTGTCCGCCGCCATGTGTCTCTCACTGCGTATGGCCATGGTTCAGTCTAACTGTGTGGGACTGCGGCTAGTTTTGTGTCCACACACCTGTGCGTCTCTAGCTGTGTGTTTCTGCGCTTGGGTCTCGTTGTGTAGCACTGTTGTGTGTGTGTGTAGGGGGGGAGTTGTCTCTCTCTTCCCCCTGGCCAGGCTGAGATAACAACCCACCTACTTCTGCCAAAGGGGAGTGCTTCCCTGGCTTCCAGAGTGGCGGCCCCGGTCTGAACCGCCTCCCTAGCCCCGCAGCGCCCCCCAGGAGTGGGGCCCAGCCCCGACTCTCACCTGCCTTCACCTTGCCATTGGTGGAGATGGCGGAGATGGACAGGCCGGTGATCGTGGTGACCACGGCCGACATGAGGATGATGAGCCATGTCAGCCCTGTGGGGGAGGGGAAGATGGTGAATGGGGGTCTGGAGGCTGGACCCACTCCCTGCCCCCACTTTACCCCCCCCCCCCAATGCTGGGCACCCTCCTGCTCCCATCGGGGAACACCGAGAATGCACCACAAGCTCCCAGCCGGCTTCTCGCTCCTACCCACGAGCAGCTGGTGGTGCTGGAAGGGCCTAGCCGTGGGGCGCCCCCATTCCCCCATTACCTATCCCAGCCTGGGCCGTGATCCAAGGCAGCCGGAGATATAGGATCACACCCCAGATGTTGAGCATGCACCGGATCTGGGGAGAGAAAAGGGAGGCGGGTGAGTCCTGGCTCCCAGTATCCTCCCCCCTCCCCCGCCCCTGTGGCCCACTGGACCCCGCTTCCCTCCCAGAGCTGGGGAGAGAACCCAGGAGTCCTGGCTCCCAGTCTGCCCCCCCAGCATTCCCTCACTGACCCACTAGCCCCACCCCCCTCCCAGAGCCGAGGGGTCTGAGTTTACCATCACTCCTGTCACCCAGCCGAACCGGACTGGTTCCACTTCGGGGCTTTCGGTGTCTGGATCCTCCTCATCCCCCTCCTTAGCCCTGGATTCCCCTGGGTCAGGAGCGCCAGGGAATCCAGGCCCGTCCTCCTACGTGGATGGGGAAACAGCATTAGAGCGCCCCCCCACTCCCTGCAGCACGGCGCCCCCCCGACCCCCCGCTCCCTGCAGCACGGCGCCCCCCCGACCCCCCGCTCCCTGCAGCACGGCGCCCCCCCGACCCCCCGCTCCCTGCAGCACGGCGCCCCCCCGACCCCCCGCTCCCTGCAGCACGGCGCCCCCCCGACCCCCCGCGCCCTGCCGCACGGCGCCCCCCCGACCCCCCGCGCCCTGCCGCACGGCGCCCCCCCGACCCCCCGCTCCCTGCAGCACAGCACCCCCCCGACCCCCCGCTCCCTGCAGCACGGCGCCCCCCGACCCCCCGCTCCCTGCAGCACAGCGCCCCCCCCGAGCCCCCCGCGCCCTGCAGCACAGCGCCCCCCCCCGTGCCCCCCGCGCCCTGCAGCACAGCGCCCCCCCGAGCCCCCCGCGCCCTGCAGCACAGCGCCCCCCCGAGCCCCCCACGCCCTGCAGCACAGCGCCCCCCCGTGCCCCCCGCACCCTGCAGCACAGCGCCCCCCCCGAGCCCCCCGCGCCCTGCAGCACAGCGCCCCCCCCGAGCCCCCCGCGCCCTGCAGCACAGCGCCCCCCCCGAGCCCCCCGCACCCTACCGCACAGCGCCCCCCCCGAGCGCCCCGCGCCCTGCCGCACAGCGCCCCCCCCGAGCCCCCCACGCCCTGCAGCACAGCGCCCCCACCGAGCCCCCCGCACCCTACCGCACAGCGCCCCCCCGAGCGCCCCGCGCCCTGCCGCACAGCGCCCCCCCCCGTGCCCCCCGCGCCCTGCAGCACAGCGCCCCCCCGAGCCCCCCGCGCCCTACCGCACAGCGCCCCCCCCGAGCGCCCCGCGCCCTGCAGCACAGCGCCCCCCCCGAGCCCCCCGCGCCCTGCAGCACAGCGCCCCCCCCGCGCCCCCCGCGCCCTGCAGCACAGCGCCCCCCCCGCGCCCCCCGCGCCCTGCAGCACAGCGCCCCCCCCGAGCGCCCCGCGCCCTGCAGCACAGCGCCCCCCCCCGCGCCCCCCGCGCCCTGCAGCACAGCGCCCCCCCCGAGCGCCCCGCGCCCTGCAGCACAGCGCCCCCCCCGAGCCCCCCGCGCCCTGCAGCACAGCGCCCCCCCGAGCCCCCCGCGCCCTACCGCACAGCGCCCTCCCGAGCCCCCCGCGCCCTGCAGCACAGCGCCCCCCCCGTGCCCCCCGCACCCTGCAGCACAGCGCCCCCCCGAGCCCCCCGCGCCCTGCAGCACAGCGCCCCCCCGAGCCCCCCGCACCCTACCGCACAGCGCCCCCCCGAGCGCCCCGCGCCCTGCCGCACAGCGCCCCCCCCGAGCCCCCCACGCCCTGCAGCACAGCGCCCCCACCGAGCCCCCCGCACCCTACCGCACAGCGCCCCCCCCGAGCGCCCCGCGCCCTGCCGCACAGCGCCCCCCCCGAGCCCCCCACGCCCTGCAGCACAGCGCCCCCCACCGAGCCCCCGCGCCCTGCAGCACAGCGCCCCCCCCGAGCCCCCCGCGCCCTGGCGCACAGCGCCCCCCCCCGTGCCCCCCGCGCCCTGGCGCACAGCGCCCCCCCCCGAGCCCCCCGTGCCCTACAGCACAGCGCCCCCCCCGAGCCCCCCGCGCCCTGCAGCACAGCGCCCCCCCCCGTGCCCCCCGCGCCCTGCAGCACAGCGCCCCCCCGCGCCCCCCGCGCCCCTGCAGCACAGCGCCCCCCCCGCGCCCCCGCGCCCCTGCAGCACAGCGCCCCCCCGCGCCCCCCGCGCCCTGCCGCACAGCGCCCCCCCGAGCGCCCCGCGCCCTGCAGCACAGCGCCCCCCCCGAGCCCCCCGCGCCCTGCCGCACAGCGCCCCCCCCCGAGCCCCCGCGCCCTGCAGCACAGCGCCCCCCCCGAGCGCCCCGCGCCCCTGCAGCACAGCGCCCCCCCGAGCGCCCCGCGCCCTGCAGCACAGCGCCCCCCCGCGCCCCCCGCGCCCTGCCGCACAGCGCCCCCCCCGAGCGCCCCGCGCCCTGCAGCACAGCGCCCCCCCCGAGCCCCCCGCGCCCTGCCGCACAGCGCCCCCCGAGCCCCCGCGCCCTGCAGCACAGCGCCCCCCCCGAGCGCCCCGCGCCCCTGCAGCACAGCGCCCCCCCCCGAGCGCCCCGCGCCCTGCAGCACAGCGCCCCCCCCGAGCCCCCCGCGCCCTGCAGCACAGCGCCCCCCCGAGCCCCCCGCGCCCTACCGCACAGCGCCCCCCCCGAGCGCCCCGCGCCCTGCAGCACAGCGCCCCCCCCGAGCCCCCCGCGCCCTGCAGCACAGCGCCCCCCCCGCGCCCCCCGCGCCCTGCAGCACAGCGCCCCCCCCGCGCCCCCCGCGCCCTGCAGCACAGCGCCCCCCCCGAGCGCCCCGCGCCCTGCAGCACAGCGCCCCCCCCGCGCCCCCCGCGCCCTGCAGCACAGCGCCCCCCCCGAGCGCCCCGCGCCCTGCAGCACAGCGCCCCCCCCGAGCCCCCCGCGCCCTGCAGCACGGCGCCCCCCCGAGCCCCCCGCGCCCTACCGCACAGCGCCCTCCCGAGCCCCCCGCGCCCTGCAGCACAGCGCCCCCCCGAGCCCCCCGCGCCCTGCAGCACAGCGCCCCCCCGAGCCCCCCGCGCCCTGCAGCACAGCGCCCCCCCCGAGCGCCCCGCGCCCTGCAGCACAGCGCCCCCCCCGAGCCCTCCCGCCCTGCAGCACAGCGCCCCCCCCGAGCGCCCCGCGCCCTGCAGCACAGCGCCCCCCCCGAGCGCCCCGCGCCCTGCAGCACAGCGCCCCCCCCGAGCCCCCCGCGCCCTGCAGCACAGCGCCCCCCCCGTGCCCCCCGCGCCCTGCAGCACAGCGCCCCCCCCCGAGCCCCCGCGCCCTGCAGCACAGCGCCCCCCCCGAGCCCTCCCGCCCTGCAGCACGGCGCCCCCAGTGCTCACCACGTTGCGCAGCACCTCCAGCGAGGGGCGACTCTTGCGGGCCCGCCCAGGGGGGGCTGACTGGGCGTAGAACTCGTAGCAGGGGCTGACGTCCATCGTGGTTGCGTAGTCTGGGGGGGCCGAGAGGGAGCCCCCGTCATTCACCCGGCCAGAGCCCTCCATGGACGGGGCCGGGGGGCACGGCGGGGAGCTTGCCCCCTCCTTGCCTTTGTCCAGGGCGGGGCCCGTCTGGAGCTTCCGCACCTTGAACCGGCCCAATGCCAGAACCGTCTTGTAGGCCGGGGAGTCCATGGGGGTGCCGGGTCCACCTGGAGGTGAGGGGGGAATCCAGTACTCTGGGCAGGAAAGGGTTAAACTCACCCCACGCACTGAGCAGGGTCCGTCCCCACCAGCAGGGGGCAGCAGGGTCTCTCTCTGAGTTCTTTCCATTTTAGAGATTGTGAAACTGGGGATAGAACCCAGGAGTCCTGGCTTCCAGCTCCCCCCTTCCCCATCTAAGCACTAGACCCCACTCCCCTCCCAGAGCTAGGAGAGAACCCAGGAGTCCTGGCTCCCAGACCCCTACCACCACCTCGCTCTAACCACTAGACCCCACTCCCCTCCCAGAGCTAGGAGAGAACCCAGGAGTCCTGGCTCCCAGACCCCTACCACCACCTCGCTCTAACCACTAGACCCCACTCCCCTCCCAGAGCTGGGGGGCAGAGGGCTGGGAGCTAGGACTCCTGGGTTCCCTTTCCTCAGGGTGTTGGAAGACGCAGACAAACCATCACCCCCCCCCCTCCTCCGCCCCCTCACCCCCGCCGCCCCCCAGTACCTACTGTCTGTCCTCTGGCCCTGAGTTCAATCCTGTGCCCCTCTCCCTGGCCCCTCCTTGCCTTATAAAGGGCCCAGGCTGAGAGGCCGGGCCGGGCCTTCCAGAACCGGCCCAGGCAGCCCCCGGCCGGCCCCACCGCCCTGCCCCTAACCCCCCCCCCCCCCGCCTTCTCCAAACACCGAGTCTTTCCATCAGCCCCCGACCCCCGTGTTTGCTCTGCTTATCAGCCCCGCGTTCTTTCCACTGGGGCCCACTCCGCCCGGCTCTGCGTGGGGCAGGGGCACGGGACGGGGCAGAGGGGCCAGGGGACCCCCCTGCCCGGGTGCGTGGTGGGGGGTAGCGAGGACTGGGCTGGAGGCCCAGGGGAATCACCACCAGGAGGGAGCTGTGTGGGGATGGGAGCCATGGGGGAACGGGCAGGGGGTGATGTGTGGGGCAGCACAAATACACCCCCGAGCAGGGCTTGTGCGTGCGTGCGCCCCCTGACGGACGGGATGGGCCCTGCTTGGGGTGTGTGTTTGGCCTTGCCCCATACTGCCGAGGGGGATTCTCCTTGGTACACGCTACTCTGAGGGCAGGCCGAGAAGAGTGTCAGGCCTGCCTAGCCCCCACGGGGACCCTTGACAATGAGGAAGGTTTGTGTCCCCCTGCAAATAGTCTTACCCCCTCCCCAAAATAGCTCTAGGCGCTTGGCTGGAAACTAGCCCCAGGGGATCACAGGAAGGTGGGGAACTCCAACAGAGACAGCAGGTGGGGCAGGAAATTAGGAGCACCCCACCCACAAATCCCATCCCCCCATCTTCCCCCCCAGCCATCCCATCTCCCCATCCCCCACCCATCCTGTACCCACATCCCTCACCCAGCCAACCCATCCCCCCACCCCTCCTGTACCCCCATCCCATACACCCCATCCCCCACCCAGCCATCCCATCTCCCCATGCCCCACCCGTCCTGAACCCACATCGCTCACCCAGCCATCCCATCCCCCCACCCCTCCTGTACCCCCACCCCATACACCCCATCCCCCACCCAGCCATCCCATCCCCCCACCCCTCCTGTACCCCCACCCCATACACCCCATCCCCCACCCAGCCATCTAGCCTTGCCACTCTCAGCCATCCCCCACCCGTTCTGTACCCCTTACCCACTCCATTTCACTTTGCATCCCCCCACAACTGTACTTCCACATCCACCCCCCCATCCACTCCCACCTGTCTATCATTCCGAACTTCCCCTCCCCCACTTTCCTCTCCGCCCCCTCCCCATCCCCCTTTGTTCTATTCCGGCTCTTTACACTCCAATGGAAAAACTAATTTGAACAAACCTTTCCGACCCCAGCCAAGAAAAGTGCCTTAAATCCCCTGGGGCTGCCCAGTCCCCACGGGGGCGGGGGGTTGTCAGACTCTCGGATGGGGTTCTAACCACTAGGCTCCCTTCCCTCCCCGAGCCGGGGAGAGAACCCAGGAGTCCTGGCTCCCAGCCCCCCTCTAACCACTAGGCCCCACTCCCCTCCCAGAGCTGAGGATAGAACCCAGGAGTCCTGGTGCCCAGCCCCCTCCACTCTAACCACTAGACCCCACTCCCCAACTACCCCCTGAAGCCCCCTGTGCTTTGGACTCCTAGACACCAGCTCCTGGGAATTTTTGTCCTTCCCAACTGGCAAATCCCCTCAGGGGGGAGGGGCAGTAGAGGGGCTAGGACATCCCTCCCTGCCCCCCAGGAATCTCCCCCCATGCCCCACAGCCAGGGGCCTCCAGGCTTAGGGCTCCTGGCCAGAAGCTCCCGGGCCGCAGTGCCGCAGTCCAAGGGGAGGGCAGTACGGGGGCCAGGACACGCAGGGGGCTGGCGGGGAGCCCAGCCTGCCCAGACCCAGCTATAATTAACCTCTGGGATTGGGGCCAACACTCCCCCACAGCTGCCCCGTCTCCAGGCCTCGGGAAGGGTCGCCCCACAGCCCACCCCACAGCGGGCCCCAGCAGGTAGGGGGTAGGGCTGGGGTGGGGAGGCTGGAGGGCAGGAACTCTGGGCCAGGATAGGGGAGAAGGATGATGTGTGTCAAGCCTACACACCCCACAGCAAATGCAGACACATAGATACAGCAACTATACATACTCAATAAGTACACACACACCGCAACCCTCCCACACAGCAACTACACACACAGCACAACCCCACACAGCAACTACAGACACACACAACAGACAGGAACTACACACACACTGCAACCCCCCTCCCCCACAGCAACCATACACATGCACGCGTGCACTACAGACAGGAACTATACACACGCACACTGTAACCCCCCCAGCAACTACACATACACACACACAACACAGACAGGAACCACACACACACACCACAACCCCCAATAGTAACTACACACAAGCACACACACACACAGATAACAACTATACACCCAAAGCAACTACACACACACACACACACACAGAGCAACTACACACACAAAAAAAAAACCAGACAGAAACGACACACGAACACACTACAACCCCCCAGCAGCTAAACCCCCACAACTACACACACACCAGAACCCCCTCACACCAATTACATACACACACACACAGAGGAACTACACACACACACACATCCCCCCGCAACCCCCCTCAGCAACTACACACACAGAGGAACTACACTCACACACTTCACCCCCCACAGCAACCACACACACACCAGACCGGAGCTACAAAAACACACCCCAACAGTAACTATACAAGAACACACACACAACACAGATAACAACTATACACCCACCACAAACACCCCCCACAGCAGCTACACACACACACACACAACCCACAACCCCCCCACAGCAACTACACACAAGCACACATGCACACACAACACAGATAACAACTATACACCCACCATAAACACCCCCTACAGCAATTACACACACCACAATCCCCCACCACAGCAACTACACACACAAGACAGGCAGCAACTACACAAACACACACTGCAACCCCCCCACATCAACTACACACACACCCTGCAACTCCCCCATAGCAACTACACACACACACACACACACCAGCAACTACACACACAGACAGGAACTACACACACACACCACAACCACCCCTCTCACTTCCCACAGCAACTACCCACAGCAAACACCCACCCACAAAGTGAACACAGGCACATGCAAACACCATACCCACACACACCAACACACACTGCACAACCACACACACCAGAAGATTAATGACACCACACAGCCATACATCACCCCCCCTCACACACTTCACAACTGCACACGGAGACACCACAGATACTCCCACCCAGCACACAGCACCACCGGAGCACAGAGACGCCTCCCCCAACATAGCGCACAAAAACGGCCCCCAATACCCACACCTCACAACCCCCCAACCCTGTTACACAAACACCACACTGCAATTATGAACACCACACACACACACACACACTTGAGTAGCTGTTGAATGGCATAAAGAGAATGGCCTGTCCCCTCTAGGGGCGCCGGCTCCCATCCGGCCCCAGGGCAGGGGCCGGGGCTGACTGGCTCAGGGGCCAGGGCCTTTCACGTCCTTTCCCGGCAGGCGCCCCCAGGGCGATGTGGCCAGGCCAGGGGCCGGAGCCGGCTGAGAGGCCAGGCGAGGAGGGCGCCGTGCCCGAGCCGCGCTGGGAGCTGCGGAGCGAGTGCCACGCCCGGCAGTTCTTCGAAGCGGCGTTGGAGCTGTGCGGGCAGGGCCAGCTGACGGACGTGACGGTGACGGCTGGCGCCCGGCGGTACCAGGCCCACGGCGTGGTGCTGGCCGCCGTCAGCACCTTCTTCTGCCAGCGGCTGGCGTGCAGGGCCGTTGGGGAGGTGGACGTGAGCCCCCTGGCCACGCCGCGGGGCTGGGAGGCTGTGCTGGATTTCGCCTATACCGGGGCCTTCGCAGCCACGCCGGGCACGGCCGGGGAGCTGGCGGCTGCAGCTCAGACCCTGGGTGTGCCACGGGTGCTGGAGATCTGCCAGAGGATGGGGGGCGGGCTGGGGGGGCCGGAGGGCAGGAGTCCAGGTGAGGAGCAGTGGGAGACACTGCGGGGCATGGAGGAGCTGTACCGAGCCGGGGTGGGCTGTGACCTGGCGCTGACCACTGAAGGAGAGACCTTCCAAGGTGAATGGGGGCTGTGGGTCAAGAGTGAGGGGCACTGGCAGAGCTGGGGAGGGGGCAGGGCTGGGCTAGCATGGGGCTGTGGGTCTGGAGTGAGGGGCACCAGCAGGGCTGTGGGGAGCCCAGGGCTGGGCTAGCCAGGGGCTGTGGGTCTGGAGTGAGGGGCACCGGCAGGGCTGTGGGGAGCCCAGGGCTGGGCTAGCCGGGGGCTGCAGGTCGGGAGTGAGGGGCACCGGCAGAGCTGTGGGGAGCCCAGGGCTCGGCTAGCCGGGGGCTGTGGGTCTGGAGTGAGGGGCACCGGCAGGGCTGTGGGGAGCCCAGGGCTGGGCTAGCTGGGGGCTGTGGGTCTGGAGTGAGGGGCACCGGCAGGGCTGTGGGGAGCCCAGAGCTGGGCTAGCTGGGGGCTGTGGGTCTGGAGTGAGGGGCACCGGCAGAGCTGTGGGGAACCCAGGGCTCGGCTAGCCGGGGGCTGCAGGTCGGGAGTGAGGGGCACTGTCAGCCCTGGGCAGGGAGGATCACAGGGTTGCTGTGGCCGGCATTGGGGGCAGGGCTGGGCGGCCAGGGGCTGTGGGTCTGGAGTGAGGGGCACCGGCAGAGCTGTGGGGAGCCCAGGGCTGGGCTAGCCAGGGGCTGTGGGTCTGGAGTGAGGGGCACTGGCAGGGCTGTGGGGAGCCCAGGGCTGGGCTAGCTGGGGGCTGTGGGTCTGGAGTGAGGGGCACCGGCAGGGCTGTGGGGAGCCCAGGGCTGGGCTAGCCAGGGGCTGTGGGTCTGGAGTGAAGGGTACCGGCAGAGCTGTGGGGAGCCCAGGGCTCAGCTAGCCGGGGGCTGCGGGTCGGGAGTGAGGGGCACTGTCAGCCCTGGGCAGGGAGGATCACAGAGTTGCTGTGGCCGGCATTGGGGGCAGGGCTGGGCGGCCTGGGGAGGCCTTTGGGGTCTCCGTGCCTGACCTCCCCCCTCTCCCCACAGCTCACCGGGCCGCCCTGAGCTGCGGCTGCGAGTACTTCCGGGCCATGTTCTGCAGCGGGATGCGGGAGGCGCTCCAGGGGGCCGCCCCCCTGCCCACACTCATGGCCCCGGCCGACCTGCGCCTGCTGCTGCCCTTCGCCTACTCGGGGACGGTGGCAGGCAGCTGGGCCGAGCTGCTGGGCGCGGCTGAGACCGCCCTGCAGTACCAGGCCTCGGGGCTGCTGGCGCTGTGCCTGGAGGCCCTGCAGCGGGCGCTGAGCCCGGCCCGCAGCCTGGACCTGCTGGCCTTCGCCCGCGCCTACGACCTGCGCCCGCTGGGCACCGCCGCCCAGGCCTACGCCCTGGCCAACTTCCACGGGGTGGCGCGGTGCCCCGGCTTCCCGGCCCTGCCGCTGGCCGAGCTGCTGGCCCTGCTGGGCTCAGACCAGCTCTACGTGGCCAGCGAGGTGGAGGCCTTCGAAGCTGCCCTGCGCTGGCTGGACGCCGACCGCACCCGCCGCCTGCCCCACGCCGAGGCCGTCCTGGCCCGAGTCCGCTTCCACCTGATGGGCACGCGGGAGCTGCGCCGGGTGCGGGCCGCGGAGCTGCTGGCGCCGCCGGGCCGGCTCTACCAGCTGCTGGTGCTGGCGGTGGCGGCCGAGGGGCCCTGCCGCGTGCGCACCCCGGCCGGGGCCCTGGTGATCTGCGGGGGCGACGGGCTGGCGCCCAGCCTAGCCACCCGCCGCCCCGCCCAGGAGCTGTGGTTCGCCCACCGGTTCCGCAGCGGTGTGGGGCTGGTCAGGCAGGTGGAGTGGAGGCGGCTGGGCCAGTTCCCGGACGGGCCACGCTTCCGCCACGCTGCCGCCGTGCTGGGCAACGCGCTCTACGTGCTGGGCGGGAAGCACTACTACGGGCTGCGGGACACGCTGGCCACGGCCTTCCGGTGAGCGGGGCAGGCGCCGGCCTCTGGGGGGCGCCGGCTCCCATCCGGCCCTGACCGGGGAGCTATCTGGCCCAGGGGGGCGGGGAATGGGGCGCTGGCTCTCTCCGGCCCCAGGGTGGGGGGTTGACTGGCTGGGGTCAGGGGAAGGGATCTGTGGTGGGCGGGGAGACGGCCAGCCCAAGGGGGCAGGGAATGGGACCTAAGGTTGGGGTGGGGGGCTGGTTGGCTGGGGTGGGGGGAAATGGGACCTGGGGCTGGCTGGGATGCAGGTGGGGCAGGGAATGGGATCTGGGGTGGGTGGGGGGCTGGCCGGCCCAGGGGGGGCAGGGAATGGGACCTGGGACAGGCGGGGGGCTGGCCGGCCCAGGGGGACAGGGAATAGGACCTGGGACGGGCGGGGGGCTGACTGGATCAGGGGTGGGTGGGGGGCTGGCCGGCCCAGGGGGCAGGGAATGGGACCTGGGACAGGCGGGGGCCTGGCTGGATCAGGGGTGAATGGGGGGCTGGCTGGCCCAGGGGGGCAGGGAATGGGACCTGGGGCAGGCAATGGGGTCCATATGGGGAGTTCCCACCCTCACCCCATTGCAGGTACGACCCCGCGCAGGACTCTTGGCAGCGCCTGGCTGACATGCCCAGCGCCCGCAGCTCCTTCCCTGCCGTGGGGGTGGCTGGGCAGATTTACGCCCTGGGGGGCAGCTCTGAGGACGCCTACTGCACGGATGAGGTGCAGTGCTACGACCCCCCCACCGATGCCTGGAGGTGAGGGGGGGTAGTTCCTGCTCCGGCTCTCGGAGGCCTGGGTCACCTTTTCCCTCCGGGGCCCCCACTCCCGCATGGCTGAGCCAAAGTACCCAGGCCTGGTAGGGGCCAGGAGGGTGCTATGGAGGGGCTGTGGGGGTGCCATGGAGGGGTGCCATGGGTGGGGTAGGGGCACTGTGGGGGGCCAGGAGGGTGCTATTGAGGGGCTGTGGGGGTGCCATGGAGGGTGCCATGGGCGGGGGTAGGGGCACTGTGGGGGGCCAGGAGGGTGCTATGGAAGGGCTGTGGGGGTGCCATGGAGGGGTGCCATGGGTGGGGTAGGGGCACTGTGGGGGGCCAGGAGGGTGCTATTGAGGGGCTGTGGGGGTGCCATGGAGGGTGCCATGGGCGGGGGTAGGGGCACTGTGGGGGGCCAGGAGGGTGCTATGGAAGGGCTGTGGGGGTGCCATGGAGGGTGCCATGGGTGGGGTAGGGGCACTGTGGGGGGCCAGGAGGGTGCCATGGAAGGGCTGTGGGGGTGCCATGGAGGGTGCCATGGGTGGGGTAGGGGCACTGTGGGGGGCCAGGAGGGTGCTATGGAAGGGCTGTGGGGGTGCCATGGGCGGGGGTAGGGGCGCTGTGGGGGGCCATGAGGGACTATTTGTTTCTGCTTTTTCCTCTATTTCATTGGCTGATTTTTCTCTTTTCTGTGCCCCCCCCACCCCGGCGTGCCCCCCAGGCCGTGCTCCCCCCTGCCCGCCCCACTCTGCGGCCACGCCGCCTGCACCTTGGACGGCGCCATCTACGTCTCGGGGGGCTGTGACGGCTCCAATGAGTGTCGGGCCTGGCTGCTGCGGCTCGGCCCGGGGGGCCCCCCAGCCCAGCTGGCCCCCATGCTGGAGGAACGGGCCGGCCACATCATGGAGGTGTTGGGGGGGCGACTCTACGTGGCCGGGGGCTTGCGCTGGCGCGACGGGGGCTACACGGACCAGCTGGCGTGCGAGGTCTACAGCCCCAGCCCGGATGCCTGGGTCCGTCTGAGCCCGCTGCCCCAGGCCCACGTGGGGGGCGCCTCGGCTGTCCTGCAGGGGGAGCTATACGTGCTGGGGGGCTACAGCCAGGAGACCTTCCGGGACACCCACCTGGTGCACGCCTACCAGCCGGGGCGGGGACGCTGGCTGACGCTGGGCACCCTGCCCCAGGCCTGCGCCGACCTGCGGGCCTGCGTCCTGCTGCTGCCCCCCACCCTGCGAGGGGACCCGGCCCCTCTGATGCCCCCCCACGGGAACGGGCAGCCCCTGGCACCTCCGCACGGGATGGGGACCCTGCCCCCCACCGAACGGGGGACCCCTCTGAGTCCCCCATGGGACAGGGCCCCCCTCTAACCCCCCATGGGACAAGAACCCCCCTCTGATATCCCCATGGGATGGGGCCCCCTCTGACCCCCCACAGAACAGGGGACCCCTCTGAGCCCCCAATGGGATCGGGGCAGCCCTAGACTAGCTGCCAGGAACTGGCGCCCTAGGCGAACCGGTGCCCCCCACCCCCAAACCTCAAGAGCAGATCTAGGCTGAGGTTTTGGGTAAACTGGGAAACATTTTGCCCCTTTTTTCCTTTGAATGTTTTTAAGCGTTTGGTTTTTTTTAACAGAGGCTTAATTATTCAGTTTGTCCGTCCATCCGTCTGTACAACCAATGTTTCTGAGATCAGATAAAATAGAGACACGAAATTTTCAGAATAGATTTGTACATGACAGCTAGATGATATTTCAGTCTGATTTCAAATAAAAATGCATTAGAAATGTTCATTTGAATTGTTATTATTACAAACCCAAAATCATCCATTACGCTATCCTGCTTTAGCTGCCATTACCACCACATCCAATATAGAAAGAAATGAGAAAACTCTTCAATGAACTTTAACCCGTATTTACAAAACACTCCGAATAAAAAACACTCTGTGCTCTTAAAACGTTTCTTGCTTTAAGTTTTGAAAATTCAGTCACTAGTTCTTTTAGATCCAGTTTTCCAGCTATTTTGTGCTCTATTGACATTGTGGCAAGTCCAACAAGTCTCTCTTGCACCACTGTTGACTGCAGATATGTTTTTATCAATTTTAACTTTGAGAAGCTTCCTTCCCCGCTAGCTACGGAAACTGGCAAAGTTAAAAGAATGCGCAGAGCTATGAAAATGTTTGGAAAACTCTGTGAGTTTATTTTCACAAACAAACTTCAGTACTTCTTGAAAAAGCCTGAAGCTCACTACACAAATCTGTAGCATCAATGTCTTTTGAATTTTCAGGAGTCAATGCCGACTCCAGGTTTATACAAAATTCTCTTAGCCCTGGTCTACACTACGAGTTTAGGTCGAATTTATTAGCGTTATTTCGATTGATCCGTGCACCCGTCCTCACGACGAAGCCCTTACCATCGACTTCTAGGGCTCTTAAAATCGATCTCACCACTCCACCCCCAACGAGAGAATTAGCGCTTAAAGCGATATTGCCGAATCGATGTAGGCTTAGTGAGGTCGCAATTCGACAGTATCGGCCTCCTAAATCTATCCCACGGTGCAACAGCTGACCGCTCTGGACAGCGGTCTGAGCTCGAATGCTCCTCCCAGGTAGACAGGAAAAGCCCCGCGAACTTTTGAATTTCATTTCCTGTTTGGCCAGCGTGGTGAGCTGCAGGTGAGTGCAGATCTCATCAGCAGAGGTGACCATGATGGAGTCCCAGAACCGAAGATGAGCTCCAGCATGGACCGAGCGTGAGGTACTCGATCTGATCGCTGTTTGGGGAGACGAAACCGTGCTAGCAGAGCTAGGGTCCAAAAGAAGAAACGCCAAGACATATGCCAAAGTCTCCAAGGGCATGCAGGACAGAGGCTACAACAGGGACGCGCAACAGTGCCGCGTGAAAATTAAGGAGCTCAGGCAAGCTTACCAAAAAACCAGAGATGCAAACAGCCGCTCTGGGTCACAGCCCCAGACATGCCGCTTCTATGATGAGCTGCATGCCATTCTAGGAGGTGCAGCCAGCACTGACCCTCCCATGTGGTTTGACTCCGTATGTGGATCATCAGAACCCACAGAGGAGCATGATGATGATAATGATGCTGAAAATAGCACACAGACCCAGCAAGGAAGCGGAGAAGCCCTTTTCCCCGACAGCCAGGAACTCTTTCTCACCCTGGAGCAAGTACAGTTCGAACCCTCCCAAGGCGTGCTCGATGCAGGAGAAGGGACCTCTGGTGAGTGTACCTCTGTTTAATTAATACATGTTTTATAAGCAAGCGTGTTTAATGATTAATTCGTGGCCAGTACAGCCACAGCTACTCGAAAAGTCTGTTAACATGTTCGGGGATGGAGCAGAAATCCTCCGGGGACATCTCCAGAAAGATCTCCTGGATGTGCTCCCAAAGCCTGTGCATGAGGTTTCTGGGGAGGGCAGCCTTATCCTGTGCTCCGTGGTAACACACTCTGCCGCGCCAGGCAAGCAGCACGTAGTCTGGAATCAGTGCTTTGCAAAGCATGGCGGCGTACGGTCCCGGTTTTTGCTGGCATTCAAGCAACATCCTTTCTTTATCTGTGTGTGTTATCCTCAGAAGAGTGATATCATTCATGGGAACCTGGTTGAAATAGGGGAATTTTAGTACGGGGGCATTCAGAGGGGCTCCGTCCCTGCTGGGCTGTTTGCCTGTGGCTGAACGGAAATCTTCCCCGCTGGGACCCACGCGGTGGGGGGAGGGGGCACAGCGAACATCTTGCCTGGGTGTGTGTGTGTGTGGGGGGGGGCGATTAGGTTCTCCCTGCATGTTAACCCGAAAACCGCCGCCCCCCCAACTTTTCAATTGCTAACCTATTTGTTTTAAATTGCCAGCCCACGGGATGTTTGTTATGGGAAATGAGGGGGTTGCTGTTTGAAAACATTCCCGCCTGTTGTGAAGCTTAAAGAAGCCTATAGAGTGTCTTACCATGGCTGTCTGCAAGCCAAATTCTGTTGCCCGCCGGACCTGCTTGTGTGATCTCTCACAGCAAACCGGCAGACCCTCAATATAAGAGGCCCAGTGCAACCTTGGACAAAATGCACATATGATATGTAATGTTTTGTTCAAACAAAATGTGTCTTTTACATTTGTCTCCCGTTTGCTTCCTCCCACAGCTACAAATGTTTCAACGCCACCCCTTTCATCACCATCCCAGAGGCTAGCGAAGATAAGAAGTAAAAAGAAAAGGAGTCGAGACGATATGTTCTCAGAACTCATGGAATCCTCCCACTCTGAGGCTGCCCAGCAGAATGCGTGGAGGCAGACACTGTCTGAGTCCAGGAAGGCAGAATTTGATCGCGCGGACAAGTGGCGTGCTGAGGACAATGACTGGCGGGCTGAAGAGAGACAGCGGCGGGATGAAGAGAGTAGGTGGCGTCAGCGTGCAGAGAGAAGGCAGGATGCAATTCTGAGGCTACTGGAGGATCAAACGGAAATCCTCCGGCTTATGGCTGAGGACAGGCGTAGGGTTCAGAAAAGGCCGCCTGAGCCCAGACCGCCGCTACAGCCCCTGTGTAACCAACAGCCCTCCTTCCCGAGTCCCATAACCTCATCCCCGAGACGCCCAAGAACGCGTTTGGGTGGCCTCCGTGCTCCCAGCCACTCAAGCCAAGAGAACAGTCCAAGCAAGAAAGGGCTGGCATTCAATAAGTTTTAAAGTGCTGTGTGTCCTTGTCCTTCCCTCATCCCCTCCTCCACCACCCATCCTGGTGCTTCCCTTCCTCCACCACCTATCCCGGGAGACTGTGTCAGTTACCACCATAGTCCCCCCTCTGTGTTTTACAAATTAATAAAGAATGCATGATTTTTAAACAAGAATTACTTTATTTCCTCTGCAAGCGGTGATCGAGGGGGGGAGGGCAGGGCGGTTTGGGTAAAGGGAAGTAGAGCGAATGAAGGGGCGGGGCTTTTCATTACTGGGGAAAAACAGAACTTTCACACAGCATCCTGGCCATTCATGAAACTTGTTTTCAAAGCTTCCCTGATGCGCAACGCACCCTGCTGTACTCTTGTAATAGCCCTGGTGTCTGGCTGCGCATAACCAGCGGCCAGGCGATTTGCCTCCACCTCCCACCCTGCCATAAACGTCTCCCCCTTACTCTCACAGATATTGTGGAGCGCACAGCAAGCAGTAATAACAATAGGAACATTGGTTTCGCTGAGATCTAACCTAGTTAATAAACTTCGCCATCTTGCTTTTAAACGGCCAAATGCACACTCCACCACCATTCTGCACTTGCTCAGCCTATAGTTGAAAAGGTCCTGACTACTGTCCAGGCTACCTGTGTATGGCTTCATGAGCCATGGCATTAAGGGGTAGGCTGGGTCCCCAAGGATAACTATGGGCATCTCAACATCCCCAACGGTTATTTTCTGGTCTGGGAAGAAAGTCCCTTGGTGCAGCAGCTGAAACAGACCAGAGTTCCTGAAGATGCGAGCGTCATGTACCTTTCCCGGCCATCCCACGTTGATGTTGGTGAAACGCCCCTTGTGATCCACCAGTGCTTGCAGCACTATTGAAAAGTAACCCTTTCGGTTTATGTACTCGCTGGCTTGGTGGTCCGGTGCCAAGATAGGGATATGGGTTCCGTCTATCGCCCCTCCACAGTTCGGGAAGCCCATTGCTGCAAAGCCATCCAGTATGAGCTGCACATTTCCCAGACTCACAACCCTTGGTACAAGCAGCTTGGTGATCGCCCTGGCTACTTGCATGACAACAGCCCCCACTGTAGATTTTCCCACTCCGAATTGATTCGCGACTGACCGGTAGCTGTCTGGCGTTGCAAGCTTCCACAGGGCTATCGCCAGTCGCTTCTCTACTGTGAGGGCTGCTCTCATCTTGGTGTTCTGGCGCTTCAGGGCAGGGGAAAGCAACTCACAAAGTTCCATGAAAGTGCCCTTACGCATGCGAAAGTTTCGCAGCCACTGGGATTCATCCCAGACCTGCAGCACTATGTGGTCCCACCACTCTGTGCTTGTTTCCCGGGCCCAGAATCGGCGTTCCACTGTATCAACGAGCCCCATTACCACCATGATGTCCACCTTGCGGGGGGGCCTTTTCTGAGAGAGGTCTGTCTCCATGTCCTCATCACTCTCCTCAGGCTGATGCTGTCTCGTCCTCGCCTCCTGTTGCTCTAGCAGCTCCCGGTTCTCGGTCTCCATATACTCCTGGACAATGCGCGTGGTGTTCATAACGGCCATAACAGTTGCGGTGATCTGATCGTGCTCCATGCTTCCCCCGGTACGCTGTTTGCAGGACAGCAGAGTGGGAGCAGAAGCGGCGGGTGGATAACAATGGTGGCAGCAATATGGCGCCCGCACGAAAAAAGGCGCGAAATGATTTTTCGCTCCCCCCTCAGGTGCTTTCACGGAGGGAGGGGGGAGCAAGGGTTAGGCTCATTTCCTTCTAGCTGCAGATAGTACAATATGCCGTGAGCAGGGGTTAGGCGCCTTTCCTTCCAGCTGCAGATGGTACAATAAGCTCTACTGACCCCCTCAAGGATTGAACTCGCAACCCCGGGTTTAGCGGGTCAACGCTCATACCGCTGAGCTATCCCTCTGCCCGTGTTCCAGGCAGTGCTGGATCTCCCTTAAAGAAAACGTAAAAAAGCGCCCCCGGCCAGCCACACCAAAGGCCGCCGGCCAGGAGCACTGTAATGTCAAGCATATTGCACGATCTGCAGCTAGAAGGCAAGGAACTTATGCTGTGCAGTCCCGCGACTACCAGCCTCAGGCGGAATGGCCCCCTCAAGGATTGAACTCGCAACCCCGGGTTTAGCGGGCCAACGCTCAGAACGCTGAGCTATCCCTCTGCCCGTATTATACCGTGACTGAATCTCCACTAGACCTAATGTGAAGGCGTACGCTGGAGATGTACGGTAATTGTGAGCTGAGCAGCCTTCTGTAGCCTTCTGTAGCAAACATGGAAAGCACGCAGACAAGGCGCGAAAAAGATTGCTTTCAAGGAGGGAGGGAGGGACGTTTGATGGCCTGATGACATGTACCCAGAAGAACCAGCGACATTTTTTTCTGCCCCATCAGGCTTTGGGATCGCAACCCAGAATTCCAATGGGCGGCGGAGACTGCGGGAACTGTGGGATAGCTACCCGCAATGCAATGCTTCGAAGGTCGATGCTAATCTCGCAACTGTGGACACAGACAATCGACCTCATGGTCTTAACGCTCTTTAGTGGGGACACACACAATCGACTCCATTAATTCGGGTTTTAATATATCGACTTCTATAATTTCGACCTAATTCTGTAGTGTAGACGTACCCTTACTGTTTTGCTGTTTTCTTTTGCAAGCTGTAGATATCCTATAGAAAGCCAGATACTGGCTCTAGCTTCTGCATCTGTTGAAATCTTTCGTCAACCAAGTGAGTAGCAGTATTAAGGACTGCGAAGTAGAAGGTCACTTTGGTTTGGGTTCTGAATGGGTGTGTCTCGTCCTTCAGACGAAAAGTGCTGGGGGGGTTTTGGCAAATGCGAACTGGCTCTGGTTCACATTCTGTTGGAAAGTGTCTTTCTTCAGCAAGCTCGAGAGAATCTGCCTGTGTTCTTTCGAACCCTTCGTCACTTCTGAATTCCTCCAGAATATGTTTAGTTTGCTGCAGATTTTGAATAGCAGAATGTATGTTCAGGTTCTTTTCCTGAAGCTGCTCACTAGGGAGGTTAATCTCGAAAAGGATATTCTCCCACAAAATGAGTGAAGTCACAAATTTGAACTTGGAAAGGCCATTTGCAAGAGTTTCTGCATCTGAACGTGCCGTATTGCCAGATGATCCAGTAAAAGTAGTATCATCAGAAATTTCAATCAGGGCATCATAAATGTTTCCAAGTTCATAGTGAAGAGGCTTCAAAGCCTCAATGCGACTCTCCCATCTTGTCTGACTAAGTGGTTTCACAGTTAGAAAATTCACATGGCGAGTCAGAATCTCTCAACGGCGTGTTGAGCCTGAGAAAAACACATAAACACGTTGCACCAGGTCAAAGAAACTGCTTGCCTCCAAACAGCATCTAGCAACATCATTGATAACCAAATTCAGAGAATGCGCACTGCAAGGAATGAAAAAGACCCTAGGATTGATGTCCATCATTCTCCTTTGCACACCATTGTCTTTACCCTTCATATTACTCCCATTATCATAGCCTTGGCCACATAAATTTTCAACAGACGATGTTGTTTCAAGCTCTTGTAGAATAGTCTCAGTCATAAATGCTCCAGTCGTCTCCTTCAGCGGTACGAAACCCAAGAAATGTTCCTTTATGAGCACTTCAACATTATCTTCATCTGCAGACTTTTCCATACCCGCAAAAGGAATGATCATTGTCATTTGTTCAACATGACTCACATCTGGTGTACAGTCCAGTGTTATTGGAAAGTATTTTGCAGAATGGGCAGCTTCTACAATTTTCTTTTTAATGGCATTTGCTAGGATTTTAATCACTTCATTCTGCATATTTTTTCCTAAGTAATGAACCTGTTTCATGATCAGTTATTTTATATAGATGCTCCTTCATGACTGGATCGAACAAAGCTAGGTATTCAACACATTTTAAAAAGTTTCCATTACCTGGAGTGTATAATTTTTCATTTCTACCACGGCTGTGGAATGCTAAATTTTGCCCACCGAGAACTCTCACTAAAGCAATCAGATGCTCTAATATTTGTTGCCAATATTCTTCTTTTTCCTTGATCACGTGTACATTTTCTTCGATAGTTTTTCCTTTTTTCAATCGTAATTCAAGTTCTTTCCAATTTTGAAAACATTCCAAATGTTCTGTACTTCTTTCATGTGATGAGAATTGAAGATATGTTTTTCCAGTCCTTTGAACCATTTTCAGTAAGTGATGTGCTAATTGCTTGATTTCTAAACAACTTGCAGCAACAGCAAAACACAGAGTCCTTCGACACCGAATATTGTAACCAGTTTCGATGAATTTTTTCCCCATTAATGCGTTTCCTCTTGTAATGCTGAGCAGAGAATTTTCTTTTATCTCAATCCTTAGGGAACGGAAATTCATGAACTTGTTCGGGTCCACGTTCCACGAGAATTTGCTGCACACTGATTGTCATCGCATCTGGGCCATGACTCTGGGTCCCCATACTGTAACTTGTTTGTAACTTCCTCATCCTTTCTTCCTTCTCCTTATTTACTTCAGTTTCTGCATGTGTCTCTGAAGGTGAATAATTTTTCTCCACTTCCATATCAGTCTCATGCTGTGAGCTGCCTTCATCTAGAAGTAAGTTTCCATCATCTTGAGTTTCCAAACTGCTTCCATGCAGATGTGAGCTAACCTCCTCTCCAAGTAAAATTCCTTCACCTAGATGCTGTGAACTGCTTCCATCTTTATTTGGATTAAAGAGAAGATATTTCAGGAAGGATCCCTGCTGCTTTCCTTGGTCCTTTTCATGATTAGTAACATACACTCATTTACCTATTAAAACATTTAGTTATAGCGTTTACACGGAAACAAAATGACCTTTTTCAATGTTATAACCCGACACCGATTGTTTGGAAAGTAATCCCCTTCCTCTCGGTTACCCACTTGGAGTGTGACGTCATCACTTCCGTAGTCTATTAAGCGTTAACGCTGTTACTTTTCTTTTATGGCCCTTATTTATTACATGTGAACCAGTTATAACAAAGAAAAGTTCATAATTATACAGCCCGATAATAACACTAAGGTTTAATAATGCTTAAAGATACTCACATTTTGGATTTATAATACTGAAAGACGTTATTCTTTATTCTTTGGCACCAAAAACCCATAATTTTCCACGGTATTCGCTCAATTCGTAACCATCTACCTGCGACGTGTGTTAAAACGATCGTTTGACATGTATCAACTTGCGATATCTCTGCTCTACGTGAATTTCCGGCTATGCGACCTTGATGTCTATTCGAGTTAGGTGTCACTAGCATTGCAGCTCTTGCCGCTGGCGGATGTGTTTCATTGTGGCTGAGTTATTGCTTATCAAAATTGCGGCGTGGGTCATCTTGACCTACGTCACAAATTAGAAAAAAATTCACTAAAATATTATTTATTTTTTTCAGTAAATAAATGATTTGACATATTAATAAATTCTCAGAAATGTAGAGAAATGAATTATAATTCATATTCCCTCCGTACGCCCACGGGAATGGAAATAATGACATCTTCATTATTTTATTTGTATTTTTTTCATTTTTTAAATTTGATTTCCCCCCTTGAATTTGGCGCCCCAATTAATTTTGCACTCTAGGCAACCACCTAGTTCACCTAGATGGAGGGGCCGCCCCTGCATGGGATGAGACCCTCCCCGACCCCTCCACAGGACTGGGCAGCCCTGTCCCCCACAGAACAGGGGACTCCTCTGACCCCCCCATGAGACAGGTGAGCCCCCAACACCCCTCAGTGGTATAGGGGAGCCCGATTTCGCCACATGGGGTGGGGGAGCCCCTCTGACGAGGACCCGCTGCAGCGACACAACTAGCTCCTCTCCATTTCTGCTGCTAGTTGCAGTTTAAGTCACTTAAACGTGACCATTTTTGCTACTGCTCCGGACTTGCTGCCCACGTGTGCTGCCCACGTGGTCCAAGGGTTGCGGATTTGGATGGGTGGGGTTTTGTGGTCGGAAACAATCAGAATTTACTCCCTCCTTGCTAATGTGTGCAAAATTCATTTATTGCATGTGAGTACATTAAACTTGGGGGTATGGAGCATGGACATGCCCCCCCCCCAGTGATAGCAGAGTGCCCCGTTGGATTTTTTTCATTGGCTCCCCCCCCCGTTCTTTGCAATGACTTTCCTGCCCATCCACCTGTCACCCGTCCAAGGGTTGCGGCTTTGGATGGGTGGGGTTTTGTGGTCGGAAACAATCAGAATTTACTCCCTCCTTGCTAATGTGTGCAAAATTCATTTATTGCATGCGTATGGAGCATGGACATGCCCCCCCCCACTGATAGCAGAGTGCCCCCAAAATTCATTTATTGCATGTGTATGGAGCACGCACATGCCCCCCCAGTGATAGCAGAGTGCCCCCCAAATTCATTTATTGCATGTGTATGGAGCACGGACATGCCCCCCCCCCCAGTGATAGCAGAGTGCCCCGTTGGATTTTTTGCATTGGCTCCCCGCCCCCTTCTTTGCAATGACTTTCCTGCCCATCCACCTGTCACCGGTCCAAGGGTTGCGGATATGGATGGGTGGGGTTTTGTGGTTGGAAACAATCAGAATTTACTCCCTCCTTGCTAATGTGTGCAAAATTCATTTATTGCATGTGAGTACGTTATGCTTGGGGGTATGGAGCACGGACATGCCCCCCCCCCCCCAGTGATAGCAGAGTGCCCTGTTGGATTTTTTTCATTGGCTCCCTGCCCGCTTCTTTGCAATGACTTTCCTGCCCATCCACCTGTCACCGGTCCAAGGGTTGCGGATTTGGATGGGTGGGGTTTTGTGGTTGGAAACACTCACAATTTACTCCCCCCCCTGCTTATTTGCTCTTTGCTGATTGTATTATTTCCCTTATACAGATTGACACCAATACAGAGAATGTATGTTTAATTAAAAAAAATTGTAATCAGCTATTTAAATAAAAATAGTTTTCTCTTTGTTCCAAGATGTTTTGAACGGCAAGCCTTAATACGTAATGTTATTTTTTGGGTAAAGAAGTGAACTATGCACATTTCTTGCACGTGTATTCTTGCTTCTCACTTGTTAGTTTTCCTTGATTAGTTCCTTCTGGAATGCAGGGTATATGTGCCCACCTCTGGCAAGAATCACACTGGACCTTTGATAAGTAACAATTCAGAAAATGAAATGACAGTAGTTATGTTATACATAGTTTACATTCTCTCGTGCTCTTCCTTCCAGATGTCAGCATTACCTAAGATACACCTATCAGCATGATGAAAATGATATGAAATTTTTACATGAATCCTGATCCTTAGGCAGTTTATGGTGTTTATTTCGGATACAATTCTACGTGTCTTACCATTGTGCAATCCTCACTTTCCTTGAGCCGGGAGCCATGTGGGGGGAAGCTGCAGGGCGGGGGGGCTGAGCTGTGGGGGAGAGGCGGTGTTAGCTGGGCGGGGAGGGGCGCAGGGGGGGTTGATTGGCTGTGGGGGGGCAGTGTTGGCTGTGGGGGGGGGAGGAGGGCACAGGGTCGGTGCAAGGAAGTTTCACTTAGGGCGCGAAACTTCCTTGCACCGGCACTGCCGACAAGATTGTAGCCATGTATAGACATAGTAACTCAGGACATGAAATGTAACAGCCCAAACATGTCATTAACAAAATAAAACACAAGAAGAGTTGCTTGAAGATAATGGGTTCCAAAAACAAATGAAGACACATAACCTCGTTATCTCTAGCCTGACTCTTCCCTGCACATTTATATCTGCCCCTGGACATTTCCACTGCTTGCATCCAAAGAGGTGGGTATTCACCCACGAAATCTTATGCTCCAATACCTCTGTTAGTCTATAAGGTGGGCCGTTTTGTCGCTTCTACAGATCCAGACTAACACGGCTACCCCTCTGATACAAGAGACTTTTAAATACTCAAAATGTGTGATGCAGCAGGCTTGGTATTTTTTGGTGGCCTTTCAACAATCATTGTACTGTAATTTAAATAATCAATCCTAACATATTGTAACTTGATTATCTAACAAATTAGATGCCACCGCCTTAATTGATTTACACCCAGCAAAATTACACATACATCAGCAAAGACCAAACAATAAATAAATCACCATGATTACAGGCATGCAAATAATTTAAGAAATGACAGTACAGTTATTGTAAAGATTCTTGATTAGTCATGCAGTTGGCCAGGAAGACCCTTAGTATTTGGGTACTTTTACCAGATTTGCCCATAACTTGGGGTATGCTCATTTATTGTGGTTACTTGTCTGGGTGTTTGTCCCTGATCATTATATTAATGTACTGCTTGTGTATAATGCTATTGTAAAGCACCCCCTTTCCTAGGGGCATTTCCCCTTCTTCATTACCCATCTCTCTAACCTGCTGCTTTTCTCCTGTCTTAAGCAAGCAGCCATAAGATCTTTTTCACCCTTTTCTAATTCCTTATGTCACGAATGATCCCCACCAACAGCTCTTTCACTACTAACAGTATTGCTGTAAAACCCTAAGGAGGCCTGTGCCTTTAAGAACCCGGCATTGACAGTGTAGGAATTGGGAGGCCTGTGCCTTTAAGAACCCGGCCCCAGGAATCCGCCCTCTGCTCAGGTGCTGACAGGCAGCGTCTGGTAAAGAGACTGAAAAAGCCTTTAGCACCCCCCCCCCCCCCCCCGATATTTGCGAGCACAGCAGGTGGCTGATCCCACGGGGTCACTGTTCCCCCCTCTCCCCCTCCCTAAACGAGGCTTTTGTCCCCGCACAGGGTCTGGCAACGTCTCTCCCCCCCCCCCCCCCCCCCACACTTAACCCCGGTTCCCACCCCCACCCCCGATTTTTCCCCTTCAGCCCTTCTTCTGCCGCTACCTAGAGTAGCTTTATCCCCCTGGCCAGTAAATTTCTGCCCCCTGCTCAAACCCTGACACCCCCCCGCTGCAATGTGCCCCCCTTGATCCTTCTAAACCCCTCCAAAGAGGAGGCAGCAAATTGTAAGTAGAAGAAAGGGCAGAGTGAGGGCAGTGGCAACAGTGAAGGTTACTGCGCATGCTCAGTTCGGGTGAGCATGCGCAGTGTAACAAAGTTGCTACTTTGGAGAAGCCGCACCTCTCCCTCCCTGGGACCCTCCCTGAGCCAGAGCCCCCCTGGGGGGGGAGGGGCCAGGCGGGGGCGCTGGCTCCTGGGGCGCGAGTCGCGTCAATAAAGAGGGTTCAGCTCAGCCCCGCCCACTCGCGGGGAGCCGCCCCAGACCCCACGCGGCGCTTTGGGGGGCCGGGAGCAGGATCCCCCTCCCCGAGATGGGGGGCAGCGGAGCTCCCCCGCGCCCAGCCAGAACCAGGGGGTGTTGGGAGCTCGGACTCCTGAGTTCATCCCAGCTAGGGCGCCCCGGGGCCCGGACTCCTGGGTTCTCCCAGGGGCGGGCTGAAACCGGAGCCCGGCTCCGGGGGCGGGTCCGGCTGGCGCCTCCCAGCAGCTGATCCGGGCACCGGCCGGGCTGGGCGCGGCGCTTCCTGGTGCGGGGCCGGGGGGCAGCGTGGGGAGGCCTGTGGGGCGGGGGCGAATGCAGAAGGGGGGTTCCATGGGGGCAGGGCTTGGGGGTCTCCCAGGGCCAGGCAGCCCCCCCTGGGCCCTGCTCTGTGACACCCCCCCACCCACGTGCGAAGCCCCCTCCCCATTCCTGATCCTCTGATGGGGGAGCCGGGGCAGGACTGGGGCAAAGGGGCCACGGCACGGGGACAGTGTTCTCCCCCACAGAGAGCCCGGACTCCTGGGTTCTCTCCCAGCTCGGGGAGGGGAGGGGAGTGGGGTCTGGTGGTCAGAGCAGGGCGGGTTGGGGGACCCGGACTCCTGGGTTCTCTCCCAGCTCTGGGAGGGGAGGGGAGTGGGGTCTGGTGGTCAGAGCAGGGCGGGTTGGGGGACCCGGACTCCTGGGTTCTCTCCCAGCTCTCGGAGGAGAGTGGGGTCTGGTGGTCAGAGCAGGGGATGGATGGGAGCCAGGACTCCTGGGCTCTCTCCTGGCTCTGAGAGGAGAATGGGGTCTGGTGGTCAGAGCAGGGCGGGTTGGGGGACCCGGACTCCTGGGTTCTCTCCCAGCTCGGGGAGGGGAGGGGAGTGGGGTCTGGTGGTCAGAGCAGGGCGGGTTGGGGGACCCGGACTCCTGGGTTCTCTCCCAGCTCTCGGAGGAGAGTGGGGTCTGGTGGTCAGAGCAGGGGATGGTTGGGAGCCAGGACTCCTGGGTTCTCTCCCGGCTCTGAGAGGAGAGTGGGGTCTGGTGGTCAGAGCAGGGGGGGTTGGGAGCCCGGACTCTTGGGTTCTCTCCCGGCTCTGTGCAGGGAGCGGCACTTGCTGGCTTCGAGCAGGATCGTGATCTCACCGGGCTCTCGGACTCCTGGGTTCTCATCTCACTCTTCTCTCTCCAGGTGCTGCAATCATGAAAACTCCCGGTCCCGCCCCCCGCCCCAATCCTGCCTCCTGTTGGCTGGAGAACCCTTTCCTGGGGGGCCACAGTCCCCTCCTTCCAGCATGGGCAGAGGAGACCAGGGCCCGGCTTCTCCGCCCTCTCCCGCCCCCTGCCCCGTGGCTGAGCTCCCTGACCATCACGCCCTTCCTGGCTCCTGCCCCGATCTCTGCACCCAGCCGGGCGCCCCTTATCCCTGGAGGTGAGGATGGGACCCCGGCCCCCAGCGAGGAGCTGGAGCCGCCCTGGGTAAGATGGGCTGAGACCGGGCGCCAACTCGTAGCTGCGCGGGCCTGCAGTGCCATAGTTGACCACCGAAGGGGGCGATCCCGGGGGGGAGGGACGCTGGGAGCACTCTGAGGGAGGGGTGATTGAGACAGGGGAGATGCTGAGGAGGGGCTGTAGGGGTTGGCGGTCGGGGTGGTTGAGGTAGGGGGTCACTGAAGGGGGGGCGGTCAGGGTGGGCGCACTGTGTGTGGTCCCCAGCCCCGTGGGTCACCCCCTGCTCTCCCTGCAGTGGGCCGACGTTGCCCCCGACCCCTCTGGCTCGCTGCCCCAGTACACCCTGAGGGAGCTGCCAACCGAGCCGAACCCGGAGCCCCCGGGGCAGAGGGACCCTAGCGCCCAGCAGCCCCCGGGGAAGGACCCCCAGCAGCACCTGCGACAGCGCAAGGTAAGAGATGGGGGTGGGGGGCCTGGACTCCTGGGTTCTCTCCCAACTCTGGGAGAGGAACAGGGTCTAGTGGATGGGCGGCAGAGGGGGGGGGGGGGGCTGTGTCTGGGAGCTGGGACTCCTGGGTTCATCCCCGCTCCCTGTTCCCCCCAGCTGGCCCTGGTGAACCTGGTGTGCTGCTCGCTCGTGGAGGGGCCCGATTTGGGGGCCCCCAGTGACCGGACACGTGGGTGCCTGGTGGAGCTGTGCGAGGAGCTGGCCCAGCTGGAGCCTGAGTTCATCCTTAAGGTACCGGGGGTGGGGCTGCTGGCCAGGATGCCTGGGTTCAATCCTCCCACCTAGGGGGCAGGGGACAAGCAGTCCGAGTGGGTGGGGGTGGTCTCAGGGCTTGGGGAAGGGAAGTGTGCTTTAGTGGGTTAGAGCAGGGGTGCTTGGACGCCTGGGTTCTCTCCGGGCCTCAGTTTCCCCTCTCTCCCCACAGGTCGCCCTGTATACGCGCCAGGAGCTGAACATCCGGGCAACGGCCAACTTCCTGCTGGCGCTGGCGGCCCGGCTGCCGCCCTGCCGGCCCCACCTGCGCCGCTACCTATGCGCCACCCTGCAGCTGCCGTCGGACTGGATCCAGGTGGTGGCGCTCTTCCAGGTACCGGGCTCCCGCCCCGGCTCCACCCCAGTGGCGGGTAGTTCTGCCGGCCGGTACCACCCCCTGCTGGCAGCCCTGACCCATCTCCCTCTCCCTCGCAGAGCCTGGCAGGCGCCCAGCGCCCCCTAGGCCGCTGCCCCGCTGCCTCCGCACCGGCCTGGCCGACAAGTTCCAGCAATTCGATGCCTACCAGTTGGCCAAGTACAACACGCGCAAGAGCCGAGGCAAAGCCAGGGGGCGCCCGCGGCCCCGCCAGCCGGGGAGGGAAGCCAGGAGTCCTGCGCTTGGTCCCCAGCCCTGCCAGCGACCTCTGCCCTGGACGAGGAGATTCCGGCTGCGCCAGGCGTTCAGCCAGCTTCAGACAAAGGTGAGAGGACTGGGGCCTAGTGGTTAGAGCAGGGGGCTGGGAGCCAGGACTCCTGGGTTCTGTCCCCTGCTCTGGGAGGGGCATGGGATCTAGTAGTTAGAGCAGGGGGCTGGGAGCCAGGACTCCTGGGTTCTGTCCCCTGCTCTGGGAGGGGCATGGGGGCCTAGTGGGTTAGAGCAACAGACTGGGAGCCAGGACTCCTGGGTTCTGTCCCCTGCTCTGGGAGGGGCATGGGGGTCTAGTGAGTTAGAGCAACGGACTGGGAGCCAGGACTCCTGGGTTCTCTGCTGATGTCTCCTGCAGTTTGAAAGTGGGCAGCCAGCCCAGGAGCCGTGCAAGACGAAGCCGCTGTCCCTGAAGGCACTGATCCGCTGGCTGCATATCTCCAAGCCGGCCCAGCATGTCATGAGTCTGCTGGGCTGCAGGTGAGAGCCCTGGGGAGGGACCCAGGTGTTCTGGCTCCCAGCCCCTCCCCTGCTCTAGACCCGAGAGCTGGCACAGAACCCAGGAGTCCTGGCTTGCCCTCCCCCACCTCCCTCATAGGCCCTGCTGGGATCCACGCTGTCTTTGCTCCCTCCTCCCCTGCCCCCCCCACGCAGGTACCCCTCGGACCTGAGCTCCTTCTCCCGGAGCCACCTGCCAGGGCCCTGGGACCCCGCCCGTGCCGGGACCCGAATGAAACTTCCACAGCCCCAGACCTGGGACCGGCAGCTCAGCCAGCGCGGGAACAAGGCTGTGGTCTGGGAGGAGCTGATCGGTAAGGAGGGGCTTCGTGGGGGGCTGCGCTTGCCCCCAGTGGTTCCCTGACTGTGTCTAGGTATCGCCAGGGGGCACTGTTGGTTCTTTTCCCAGAGGGTGCGAGCTAGTGTCGAGTGCAGGGAGACAGGGCATGTGTGGGGCCAGCTGGGTTCTCCGTGGGGCAGGTGGCCGGCCTAGCTGGAGCAGGGTTTGCTCAGTGCCGTAACACCCTCAGGGAGAGTCTAGTCTCAGGACAGAGTGGGAGGCCCCGGTCTCTGATTGGCCCATGGGCTAGCTGGGCACAGCTGTGGCACAGAGACTCCATGAGGAGCTGGCCTCCGCGCCCCCCCCCCCCGGCAATGGGGGGCTAGCGTGAGGTTAAGGGCCCCCCTGAATGCACCCCCTGGTAGTCACAGGTCTCCCAGCACCCCGGGGGCTGCAGCTGGCCCAGCATTCGGATGAATGTGGTTGGTGGGGCCCACCGCCCCCTGGCAGCAGCCGCCGGGACTGCACCCTTGTGGATACAGCGCCCCCTGCCTGTGGGTGGGTTGGTCTCCTAACCCTGCTTTGGGCTCTGCCTCCCAGACTCGGGGAAGCTGCCATTCATGGCCATGCTCAGGAACCTGCGCAACATCATCCGGGCCGGGGTGAGTGAGCGGCACCACCAGCGAGTGCTCAGCCGGTTGCAGAACAAGGTACGGCCCCGGGGACCCCGATACCCCCCTCCCGGGGCCCCAGAGCGAGATACGGCCCCGGGGCCCCCGATACCTCCCTCCTGGGGCCCCCGATACCTCCCTCCTGGGGCCCCCGATACCTCCCTCCTGGGGCCCCCGATACCTCCCTCCTGGGGCCCCAGAGCGAGCTACGGCCCTGGGAACCCTGATTCCCCCCTCCCGGGGTCCCAGAGCGAGATACGGCCCTAGGGACCCCGATACCCCCCTCCCGGGTCCCCAGAGCGAGAGATGTCCCTGGGGACCCTGAATTCCCCCTTCCTGGGTCCCGAGAGTGAGGTATGGCCCCGGGGACCCCAAATTCCCTCCCCCCTAGGTTCCCCAGGGTGAGAGATGGCCCCAAAATCCTATCTCCCCAAGATGGGATGGCTGGAGTGGGGTTGGAGGCTGCTGGGATCCCCAACCTGACACTCTTCCCCCCCCCCCCCCCCCCCCCCCCCCAATTTCCAGGAGTCTGTCATCCACAGCCGGCAGTTCCCCTTCCGGTTCCTGGCAGCGAATAAAATCATCCAGGACATGGAGGAGCATCTGAGGAAGAAAGGTGAGACCGGGGCTGCCAAGCGGTGACACAAATGAATCGGGAGAATAAAAAACAATTCGCTGTTCGCGGCAGGTCATTAGTGATCGACTAGCCACTGAGACGTATCCTAAATGTCTTTGGTTGTTTCCCCCCATTTAGAAATCTAGCAATTGCACTGACAATGCAGAAGACAAAGTGAGATTATGGATTACAAATATTGGCACTGTAGAAAAGCTACATGTCTCGGCGTGAAGGGGCCGGTAAATACCTTGCCGGGCCATGCGAACGCCTGTTCTCACTTTCAGTGACAGTGTAAATAAAGAGGCAGCATTATTTCCTGCAAATGTAATAATGACCTGGTTGTCTGAGCGATCGGCTGACCAAGAAGTAGGACTGAGCAGACTCGTAGGCTCTAAAGTGTGTCGTTGGGTGGTTTCTGTTATTCTCCATTTGTACAGAGCTCGCACGACGGCACTTGTAGGAGGTGAATGGAAATATTTGTCATCGAAAATAATCATCACTTTGTATTTTCCATGTGGTAACTGACATTGATGCATTTTGAAAAAGTCGAGTAAAGCAGCCAGAAATCTTTGGTACCTTTCAGTTGCTACTCGACCGGTGTGATTAGAACTGCGATGAATCGCAATTCATGTTGTTAATTTGTTTTGAGTTTCCTCGCGCGAGTTAACGGATTCACTGCGGGCACCGAGACCCCGAAGAACCAGGGACAAAAGCGGGGGGGTGGGAACATTTTGGCCCGAGGGCCACATCTGGGTGTGGAAATTGTGTGGCGGGCCCTGACTGCTCATGAAACTGGGGGGTGAGGCCAGACACGAGGAGTTCAGGGTGCTGGGAGGGGCTCCAGAATTGTGGTGCAGGTGTGGGTGAGGGCTCCGGCCAGGGGTGCAGGCTCTGGGGTGGGGATGCGGGGTTGGGGGTGTAGGAGGGTGCTCCGGGCTGGGACCGAGGGGTTTGGAGGGCTGGAGGGGGATCAGGGCTGGGGCAGGGGGTTCGGGGCCAGGAGGGGGTCAGGCTCCGGGTGGCGCTTCCCTGAAGCAGCTCCCGGAAGCAGCGGCATGTCCCCCCTCCGGCTCCTACATGGAGGTGCGGCCAAGCGGCTCTGCGTGCTGCCCCGTCTGCAGGCACCACCTCTGCAGCTCCCATTGGCTGTGGTTCCCAACCAATGGGAGCTGTGGGGGCGGTGCTTGGGGTGGGAGCAGCATGCAGAGTCCCCTGGCTGCCCCTATGCATAGGAACCAGAGGGGGGACATGCCGCTGCTTCGGGGAGCTGTGCGGAGACACGGCATGCACAGAGCGGAGCAAGCCCCGTACCCCGCTCCCTGGCGGGAGCTCGAGGGCCAGATTAAAATGTCTGAAGGGCCGGATGCGGCCCCCCAGGCCTTAGTTTTCCCAGTCGTGGGCAAGAGGCACCGGCAGAGCTGGAGGGAAGCCCAGGGCTGGGCTAGCAGGGGCTGCGGGTCAGGAGTGAGGGGCACTGTGTCTCTCCCCCCACACCTCCAGACAACCCCCTCCCCTCTAACGTGGAGCTGCTGCGGGCGCTGCTGAGGCGTTGGAAGAAGAAGCCAGGGTCCCTGCCTGGAGTGTATGGGATGCCGCCCTGGAGGCGCCGGGAGCTGCGCGCGGCCTTGTCCATCCCAGTCATCTTCCGCGCGGTGAAAAGCGAAAAGCAGCGGCTGCGGAAGGCCAGGTGAGGGCCCCGTGCCGGGCTCCTGGGCGTGGCCACGGGGGGGCAGCTGGGCAGGTGGGGCCAGGCTGTGGCAGGGTGGGGAGGGGCCGGGCAGGTCTGGTGCCAGGTTGCAGCGGGGGCTGGGCAGGGGGCAGGAAGTGGGGGCTGGGCAAGTGGGGCCAGGCTGGGGGGGGCAGGTGGGGTGCCAGGTTGCAGGGGGACTGGGCAGCGGGCAGGGTGGGGGGCGGGGCAGGGACTCAGCAGCGTTTTGTGCCCCCCAGGGAACTGCGCCCCACCCCCGCCCTCCTGCTCCGCTATCGCCGGGCCCTGGACGCTGCCATCCGCGTCTCCACCCGGCACAACCTGCCCCCCCTGCCCGGCCGCACCCTCATCCTCTGCTGCGTCTCCAGCACCATGGCGAGACCCTACCACCAGGCCCGGGAGCTGCGCGGCGCCCGCCCGGAGCCCATGTCGGTGAGTCGGGTTGGGGGGAGCGCTGCGCTCACCCCCTGGCAGTGCCCTGTGGGGGTGTGGGCAGGGTGCTGTGCTCACCCACTGGCAGTGCCCTTTGGGAATGGGGGGAAGGTCTCAGTGCTGCGTTCACCCCCTGGCAGTGCCCTGTGGGGATGTGGGCAGGGTGCTGTGCTCACCCCCTGGCAGTGCCCGGTGGGGGGGCAGGGCAGGGCGCTGCGCTCACCCCCTGGCAGTGCCCTGTGGGGGTGTAGGCAGGGTGCTGTGCTCACCCACTGGCAGTGCCCTTTGGGAATGGGGGGAAGGTCTGAGTGCTGCGTTCACCCCCTGGCAGTGCCCTGTGGGGATGTGGGCAGGGTGCTGCGCTCACCCCCTGGCAGTGCCCGGTGGGGGGGCAGGGCAGGGTGCTGCGCTCACCCCCTGGCAGTGCCCGGTGGGGGGGCAGGGCAGGGTGCTGCGCTCACCCCCTGGCAGTGCCCGGTGGGGGGGGAGGGCAGGGCGCTGCGCTCACCCCCTGGCAGTGCCCGGTGGGGGGGCAGGGCAGGGCGCTGCGCTCACCCCCTGGCAGTGCCCTGTGGGGGTGTGGGTGGGGTGCTGCGCTCACCCCCTGGCAGTGCCCTGTGGGGGTGTGGGCGGGGTGCTGCGCTCACCCCCTGGCAGTGCCCTGTGGGGGTGTGGGCGGGGCGCTGCGCTCACCCCCTGGCAGTGCCCTTTGGGAATGGGGGGCAGGTCTGAGCGCTGGGCTCACCCCCTGGCAGTGCCCTGTGGGGATGTGGGCAGGGTGCTGCGCTCACCCCCTGGCAGTGCCCTGTGGGGATGTGGGGCGGGGCGCTGCGCTCACCCCCTAGCAGTGCCCTTTGGGAATGGGGGGCAGGTCTGAGCCCTGGGCTCACCCCCTGGCAGTGCCCTGTGGGGATGTGGGCAGGGTGCTGCGCTCACCCCCTGGCAGTGCCCTGTGGGGGTGTGGGCGGGGCGCTGCGCTCACCCCCTAGCAGTGCCCTTTGGGAATGGGGGGCAGATCTGAGCGCTGGGCTCACCCCCTGGCAGTGCCCTGTGGGGATGTGGGCAGGGTGCTGCGCTCACCCCCTGGCAGTGCCCTTTGGGAATGGGGGGCAGGTCTGAGCGCTGTGCTCACCCCCTGGCAGTGCCCTTTGGGAATGGGGGGCAGGTCTGAGCGCTGGGCTCACCCCCTGGCAGTGCCCTGTGGGGATGTGGGCAGGGTGCTGCGCTCACCCCCTGGCAGTGCCCTGTGGGGGTGTGGGCGGGGCAGGGTGCTGCGCTCACCTCCCAGCAATGCCCCGTGGCTGGGGCCGTGCCGGGCTTACAGCCCCCCCCATCTCTCCTAGGCCCTGGAGGTGGCCCTGCTGCTGGGCCTGATGGGCCGGGCGGTGGCGGAGCGGGCGCGCCTGGTGCTGTACGGCCGTGGCCACTGGGAGGAGGTGCCGGTGCTGGCCGGGTCGCTGCTGGAGAACGTCCAGAGCCTGCACCAGCAGGTGGAGGTGAGTCCCCCTCCCCCACTCCCCGCCTGCCCCTAGCTCTCCCCTGGCGCCGCATCTCACCCCGTCTCTTCCCCAGGCCACAACGGAGCCGAGCAGCGGCTCCAGCACCATCAGCGACATCCTCTGGGACGTGGTGGCTCGTGGGGAGCCGGTGAGTCTCGGCTGTGGATCTAGAGTCGGGCACCAGCAGAGCTGGGGAGGGGGCAGGGCTGGGCTAGCAGGGGCTGCGGGTCGGGAGTGAGGGGCACCGGCTGGAGGGACTCGGGGCTGCGGGTCGGGAGTGAGGGGCACTGGGTGAGGGTGGGGGCCCGCAGCTGGGCTCTGACTGACCGTATCCCCCCCACCCCAGGTGGACACCCTGCTCGTGCTGAACCTCAGTTCTGATGCCTACTTGGCCGGCCCCGCCCTGCGGCTGCTGCGAGATCGAGTCGCCCCCGACTGCCTCTTCGTGCACCTCTGCCTGGAGCCCTGGGGGTATGAAGCTGCCCTCTGCCCCTCCCCACCACCCCACCGTACCCCCTGGGGGCAAGGACCCCTCCTGTGGGATGGGGGCTTCTGGGGCCTTGCCCGGGCTGTTCCCTGGGGGTTTCTGGGAGGGGAGGGGGGAGTCGCCAGGGCTCGGGGGAGGGGGGATCCCTGGGATTCCAGGGGGCTCCCTGTGGCGCTGGGGGGAGCAGAAGGGGGATTCCCTGGGGGCGGGGGGGTTCCCCGCGGCGTTGAGGGGAGTGGAAGGGGGATCCCTGTGGTTGGGGGCGGGGGGTTCCTCATGGCACTGTGGGGAGCGGAAGGGGGATTCCCTGGGGGTGGGGGGTTCCCCGTGGCGCTGGGGGGAGTGGAAGGGGGATTCCCTGGGGACGGGGGGTTCCCCGCGGCGTTGAGGGAGTGGAAGGGGGATTCCCTGGGGGCGGGGGGTTCTCCGTGGTGCTGGGGGGAGCAGAAGGGGGATTCCCTGGGGGTGGGGGGTTCCCCGCGGTGTTGAGGGGAGCGGAAGGGGGATTGCCGGAGGGCGGGGGGTTCCCCATGGTGCTGGGGGGAGCAGAAGGGGGATTCCCTGGGGGCGGGGGCTTCCCCGGGGCGCTGGGAGGAGCGGAAGGGGGATTCCCTGGGGGCGGGGGGTTCCCCGCGGCGTTGAGGGGAGTGGAAGGGGGATTCCGTTTTGGCGGGGGTTCTCTGTGGTTGGGGGTGGGGGGTTCCCTGTGCCGTTGAGGGGAGCGGAAGGGGGATTCCCTTTTGGGCGGGGGATCCCCTTTGGGCGGGGATCCCTTTGGTTGGGGGTGGGGGGTTCCCTGTGGCGTTGAGGGGAGCGGAAGGGGGATTCCCTGTGGTTGGGGGCGGGGCTCCCCGTGGCTCCCGGAGGGTCGAGGCAGTTCCCTGGGGCACCCCACGGTTGAGGTGCCCCCCCATGTCGTTGCAGGTACCACGGGAGCTCCGTGAACGGGGTGGAGCTGCTTGGGTTCAGTGAGCAGGTGCTCAGGTGAGTCTTGGCCTTACCGGGGGTCGCGGGCGGGGGGGGGGGGGGGGTCACGTGGGCCAGGTGTGTAACTGCCCCTCCCCCCCCCCCCCCCCAAGGTTCCTGGCCGTGTGCGGCGACTCCCGCCTGCTGGAGCACGTGGGCAGGATGGACGAGATCCACGGGCTGCCCCCCCCGCTGGGGGTGCCCCGCAGGCACCCAGAGCTTCCCCCGCCCCCCTTGCCCTGACCCCCGCCCCCCGGAGCAGGTGAGCGGTCGGGGAGAGTGGGCAGTCGGGGTGGGGAGAGAGCGGGCAGGGGACTGATTCTCTCTGGGGTGTGGGAGGAAGTCGTGATGGGGGGGAGGGGCCTAGGGCTGAGCTGGAGGGGGAAGGACCGGGTTTGGGGGTCGGGGGGGACGGACAGAGGGGCCCATCAGGGGGGCAGGGGCTGGTGAGGGGGGACAGAGGGGCCCATTGGGCGGAGCAGGGGACGGTGGGGAACCAGTCCTGGAGGGGGAGTTGGTACTTGTTAGGGGGCAGAGGGGCCCATTAAGGGCACAGGGAACAGTGCGGGGGACTCTCGGGGGGGGGCAGGGGCCGGTGAGGGGGGACAGAGGGACCCATGGGGGGGGCAGGTACAGGTGGGGTGGGGACAGGGACCGGTGAGGGGGGACAGAGGGGCCTATCGGGGGAACAGGGACCAGTGGGGGGGGATAGAGGGGCCCCTCAGGGGGGCAGCGGCTGTTGAGGGGGGACAGAGGGGCCCCTCGGGGGGGGGGGCAGGGGCCGGTGAGGGGGGACAGAGGGGCCCCTCGGGGGGGGGGCAGGGGCCGGTGAGGGGGGACAGAGGGGCCCCTCGGGGGGGGGGGCAGGGGCCGGTGGGCGGCTAGGGGCTGGGCCGGGCTCTGACGGGTCCCTCCCCAGGTGGCGCAGCGTCCGCGTGTTCATCTCGTCGCCGGTGCGGGACATGCAGGGCGAGCGGGACGTGCTGCTCCGGGCCGTGTTGCCCGCCCTGCGTGCCCGCGCCGCTCCCCACCGCCTGGCGCTGCAGGAGATCGACCTGCGCTGGGGCATCACCGAGCAGGAGGCGCGGCAGGAGCGGTGGGTGCCCACCCTGCGGGCGGAGGGTTCGGGGCGGGGGGTGCGGTGCTGGGGGGAGCCGTGGTGAGTCGGGGAGCTGGGTGGTGCCGTGCCGGGGTGCGGGGCTCAGCGAGGGGGCCCCCTTGGTGCTGAGCCTGGTCTCTCTCTCCACGCAGGCAGCTGGAACTGTGCCTCTCGGAGGTGGCCCGGAGCCAGCTCTTCGTGGGCATTTTGGGGGAGCGTTACGGCCACGTGCCCCGAGAATACTCCCTGCCGGACACCCCCCAGTACGAGTGGGTGAGCACTGTCAGCACCCCGTCAGCTGTGTCGGGGTGGGGGGACAAGAAGACGGTGCCTCTCGCCCTAACCTGGCCAGAGCCTTTCCTCACAGTGGGAGCAGTGGGATTTTGCTTTATTTGACTCTGGACAGTTGGGTGTAGTGCTGCGGCCTCCCTCACCCAGTCTGCCCAGTTGCTATACTGGTGGGACGGGACCCCCTGCACAGCGGCCTCCGGGACCTACTGGCACTGGCGTTCTGCCACCCCACCCACACCCCCATGCTGTGTCACTCCTCTCCGGACTGGGCAGCCTGGGAAGTGGCCTGCGATAATGGGCACGGTGGTGTCTTTTCCGTGGCCAGATGATGTGCTGCTCTCATTGCGCCAGGGAGTGGCCAGCTGGGGAGGGCTCCCTGTGCCGGAGGCTTCCAGTAGGTGGTGAAATCGGTGTAGCGGTGGCATTGCTCCCACTAGCACAGTATAAAGCCACTGGAGGGGTTATTCTGTCAGACCACGCCTGGCTTCATAGCACGTCGGAGCCTGCCAGGGTGTCCTGTACCCCGGGGGTAGAGGCCGAGCTTCGATGTCTCAGAATAGTGCTGATGGGAGCGGTGGGATCCCTCCTGGTGATGGGGTGAAGCACAGGAGAGGGGCTCTGGTGCAGGCCTGTAAACATGCTGCCTAGCTTCATGCGCCAGAAGTTTCGCGTCGAGGGACAGGAGCCTCAGAGGTGGCTGAGGTCGATGGGAAGCCCCCAGTTCCGCTGAGGTTGGTGGGTGCGGTGGGATCCAGGCTCACCTCAGCACAAAGCTCTTTGTGGCTGGCCTGGCCCTGCTGGCTGTGTCCACACAGCGTGGGGCTCACAGACACAGGGACCCACGGCGGAGACCAAGACCTCCCCGGCCTTCCGGTTGAGGGAAGCTGGGCACCCTGCTTCACAATGGCCGAGGTGTGTTTCTCCCCATGATGCCTGTTAGCCTAACCCTGCCTGAGAGCCGTTCTGCCTGTGAGCTGGCGTGGCTGACCTTTGCTTTGTGGCGCGATTGGTGGGAGAGGTGGGATCCCTCTGGGTAGCAGGCTCGATCCCACCACGTGGGCGCTGACGATGGAGTCCGCGTGCCGTCGCTACAGGTGAAGTCGTACCCTCGGGGGCCGCTCCATCACCGAGCTGGAGATCATGCAGTTCCTGAGCAGCCGGCGCGACTCCGGTTCTGCTGCCCAGGCGTTCTTCTACCTCCGCGAGCCGGATTTCCTCGGGTAACTCTGCATCTGTTCCCCTCTAGGGGGGCCGGCTCCCATCCGGCCCCATGGCAAGGACTGGCTGGCTTGCGGGGGAGGGAGGAAACGGGACATGGGGCCTTTCCCCTCTAAGGGACACGGATCCAGCCCCGTGGTGGGGCGCAGCATGGCAGAGGGGGATGGGGAACCGGGCCTTTCCCCTCTAGGGGGTGCCGGTCCAGCTCCAGGGTGGGGTACTGGTTGGCTCAGGGGCCTGGGGAACAGGACATGGGGCCTTCCCCCTCTAGCGGGTGCCAGTCCAGCCCCATGGCGGGGAGCTAGCGGGGTCAGGGGGTGGGAATGGGACGCGGGGCCCCTGACCTGTCTGTGGTGGGGCAGGTCGGTGCCGGAAGCCTGGAGGGCGGATTTCGTGGCAGAGTCGGAGGACGCTCATCACCGCATGGCGGATCTGAAGGGGCGTCTGAGGTGACGTCTGTCAGCAGGTAACAGGCCGGGAGATTGGTGTGTGCAGTGGGATCGCTGGCCCCCACGGTGTCTCCCTCATGGCCTTGCTCTCTCCCCCTAGGTACGCCTGCCAGTGGGGCGGCGTGGCCCAGGGCCGGCCGTACGTCAAGGGGCTGGAGGAGTTTGGGGCCCGGGTGCTGCAGGATCTGTGGGGCGCCCTCCAACGACAGTTCCTCCAGGTAACGCGACTCCGCTGTCCCTGGCGGGGGAGGGAGTGGGGCCTAGTGGTTAGAGTGGGGGTGGGGGGGGGTGCTGGGAGCCCAGACTCCTGGGTTCCACGCTGACCCCTGTCTCTGCCCCCCGCACCCCCAGGCCGAGTCGGAGCCCCCCGGGGGCGAGGAGGAGGAGGGGCAGGAACTGCAGGACGCCTTCCGGGACTTTCAGCAGCGCCAGTTCTGTGCCCGGGGCAAGCTGCTGGGCGCCATGGCCGGACGGGTGCGTGAGGGCCGGCCCCCCCGCCGTGGGGCAGGGGGCGGGCTCTACGTGGTGACGGGCGAGCCTGGCGATGGCAAGACTGTCTTCATGGTGAGGCCGGGGGGAGGGGTCTGCACGGGGCCTGAGGGTGGGGCCTTGGGGCACCCAATGGGGCGAGGAGTCTGGGGGCAGAAAGTTGTGGGGCTTGGTGATAGATTGTAGGCAGGGCTGTCAGGGGGCGGGCTCTGGGTCTGCTGCATAAAGCCTGGTGGGAGGGCCTGGAGGAGGGGCGGGGCTTGGGGACCAGGAGTGGGTGGGGTGGGTCTTGTGGCATCAGGCCTGGTGGGAGGGGCCTGGAGGAGGGGAGGGGCTTGAAGGCCTGGAGGGGGCTGGAGAGGCCCCCGCCCCCAGCTGACCCACTGTCCCTCCCCCAGGCGGCGCTGGCGCGGGAGCTGAGCACCCATCCCCCGGCCCAGGACGCCTCCCGCAACCGCTGCCTGGTCGTCTCCCACTTCACCGGGGCCCGGCCGGACCAGGCCAGCGCCAGGGCTGTGCTGAGCCAGCTATGTGCCCGCCTGAGCCGCCTGTTGGGCCAGTCGGCCCCGCCCCCCACCAGCTACAGGTCAGGACGCCTGGGTTCCCTCCCGGCCCTGGGTGGGGTGGGCCGGGAGCCAGGATGCCTGGGTTCCCTCCCCGACCTGTGTGGGGTTGGGGGGGTGGGCTGGGAGCCAGGACGCCTGGGTTCCCTCCCGGCCCTGGGTTGGGCGGGGGTGGGCTGGGAGCCAGGACTCCTGGATTCCCTCCCGGCCCTGGGGAAGGGGGTGTGGGCTGGGAGCCAGGACTCCTGGGTTCTCTTCCCAGTTCTGGAGGGAAGTGGGGTCTAGGGGTTTAAAGCTGGGGGCTGGGCGCCCTGGGATGCCTGGGTCCCATCCCTGCCTGTCCCTTGCAGGGGGCTGGGTGTGCCGTCTGGAGACCCTCCTGCCCGCGGTGGCCGGGTCGCTCCGTGGAGCCCAGCGCCTGGCCGTGCTGCTCGACGGGGCTGACCAGATCCACGGGGACAGTGGGCAGCCCGTCTCTGACTGGCTCCCGGCGCGGCTGCCCCCGGTAAGTGCAGCCCCCCGGCCCATGGGGACCCCCCCTGCTAACCTCCCCCATCTACTCAGCCCCTCTCTTCTCCCCCCAGCGTGTGAGCCTGGTTCTGAGCATCGGCGAGGGCTCCGGACTCCTGGGTTCCCTACAGCGACGGGCGGACGCAGTCGTCATCCCACTGGGGTCCCTGGACCCCTGCGGACCGGGCTGGGCTGGTCCGCCGGGACCTCGCCCTGTACGGCAAGAAGCTGGAGGAGACAGCCTTCAACAACCAGGTGGGGAGGTGCCCGGACGCCTGGGTCCTCTGGCAGGGGCGTGGGGTCTAGTGGTTAGAGGAGGGGGGGGGAAGGGGCTGGGAGCCAGGACTCCTGGGTTCCATCTCAGTGCTGACAGGGGAGTGAGGTGTAGTGGTTGGAGCAGGGGTGGGTTGGGGGGTCGGACTCCTGGGTTCTCTCCGGCTCTGGCTGGGCGGGGCGGGGGGCACTGGCTGTCGCCCGGGGGCTCCCTGCCTGCTGTGACCTCGTCTGTCTCTCTCCAGATGCGGCTGGTGCTACTGAAGCGCGGTGCCCGGCAGCCCCTCTACCTGACGCTGCTCACCCAGGATCTGCGAGTCTTCACCCTCTATGAAAAGGTGCCTCAGCCCCGCAGGGGGACCCAGGCTTCTGGGCCGGCGGTGCAGTGCTCGCCCTTCTAGGGAGCCCAGGGGACAGAAGGGGGCCCAGGCTTCTTGGCCGGCGGTGCAGGGCTCGCCCTTCTAGGGACCCCAGGGGAGGGATGGAGACAGAAGGGGAACCCAGGGATCCGGGCTGGTGACACGGATCTGTTCCTGCGAGGGACCCCAAGGGAGAGGCCAGGATGGAAGGGGACCCAGGCATCCGGGCTGGCGGTGCAGGACTCTCCCCGCTAGGGACCCCAGGGGAGGGATGGAGACAGAAGGGACCCAGGCATCCGGGCCGGCGGTGCAGGGCTCTCCGATCCCCTCAGGGTCCTGTGTCCCTCCTTCCAGGTCTCGGAGAGGATCCAGGCGCTGCCCCCCAGCGCTGCCCGCCCTGCTCCAGCACATGCTGGGCTGCCTGGAGCAGGAGCATGGGGCCGAGCCAGTGGCCATGGCCGTCGCCACCCTCTGGGCCAGCAAGAACGGTAAGAGACAGCTGGGGGTGCTGGGCGGGGTTAATCGGTGCTGCTACCAGGCGCTGCGTCCCAGAGCTGGCTGCATCTCAGCACCGGCGAGCCGTCTTTGTGAAGTGTTATATGTGGCTGTTCCCAGCTGCCCTGCCCCAGAGCTGGCTGCATCTCAGCGCCTGGTGAGCCATCCCTGTGGGGTGTTATATGTGGCTGTTCCCCAGCTGCCGCACCCCAGAGCTGGCTGCATCTTCAGCCCCGGGTGAGCTGCCCCTGGGGCGGGAGTCCCTGGAGACGCATTCCTGACCCTCGCTTCTCTGTCCCCCCGCAGGCCTGCTGGAGCGTGATCTCCTCGCTGTGCTCACCACGTGGAGGGAGCTGTGCGGGGGCGCCCGTGACCTGGGAGGGAGGCATGTCTGCTGGGGGCCGCGCGGCGGCCATCCCCAAGGCCCCGATCTATTCCCTGATGAGGAGCCTGAAGGGGTGAGTGGGGGGCCAGGACGCCTGGGTTCTCTCCTGGCTCCGGGAGGGGAGTGGGGTCTAATGGTTAGAGCTGGGTGGGGCGGGGGGCCGGGAGCCCGGACGCCTGGGTTCTCTCCGGCTCTGTCAGGGCCCTGGGACCCGGCCCCTGAGGTCTGTCGCAGTCCGTCGCTGGCCGGGAGCCGGTGTTCTCTCTCCCCCGTCTGTCCCCCCAGGCTGGCGGGGGGTGTGTGGGGCCCCCTCGGAGGCCCCCGGCTCGCGGCTCCACCTCTGCGGTGCCCCCCTGCGGACGGCGGTGGAACGGCGTTACCTGAAGGAACCGGGCCTGGAGCGAGCAGCTCACACTCTGATAGCAGGTCAGGAGGTCGCCCTGTGGGGTTCGGGGCCGAGACGGGGGGGGGCCCGGGGTGGTGTGTGGGCTGGGCCTGTGACCCCCCCCCCCCCCCCGGCCGCGGGGTGCTGAGGATTGTGGGTGACCGTCTCCCCCCTCCCCCCAGCTCATCTCTGGAAACTCTGCGACCCGGACGCGTCCCGGAGCTTCCAGGGCAGCGAGGCCGGGCCCCTGGCGGCTCTGCCCTACCACCTGGTAGGCCTGGGGCACTGGGGGGCCTCGGCAGTGGGCAGGGTGGGGGCTGGGTGAGGGCGGGGCTGAGAGGGCAGGGGCGGGGCTTGACGGGGGGCGGGATTGAGCGGAGGGGGTGGGGAGTGGGTGGGCAGGAGCAGGGCTGGGTGGGGTGGGGCTTAGAGGTGCTGGGTGGGGTGGGCAGGAGGCAGGGGGCGGGGCTCAGCGTGGCAGGGGCGGGGCTCAGCGAGGGCGGGCTGGGTGGGCAGCACCCCCGGGTGACCCCGCTCTCCCGGCAGGTCTGTGCTGGGCGCCCCGACCTCCTGGGCTCCCTCCTGACTGACCTGCACTTCGTGGCTGCCCACGTCCGCCTGGGGCTGCTGCCTGCGCTGGGCCGGGCCTACGCCCTGCACGGTGGAGCGGGGGTGGGGTGATGGCCGGGGGGGGGCACCTGTGGGGGTTGCTAGTCGGGAGCCAGCCCTGTGCGCGGGGGATGTCCCCAGGGGGAGGTGCCTTGGTGTAATTGTGGGGGGCTGTTGGGAGGGCTGCTTGGGGGGAATGGGAGGTGTGGTGGGGCTCCCAGGGGCTGGAATGGGGCTGCTGGGGGGAATGGGAGGTGAGGGGGGGGGCTCCCAGGGGCTGGAATGGGGCTGCTTGGGGGGAATGGGAGGCATGGTGGGGGCTGCAGGCGGCTGAAATGGGGGGGCTGGGGGCTGCCGTGGGGGCAATGGGAGTCATGGGAGTGCTGGGGGGAATGGGAGGTCGGGGGGACTCCCAGGGGCTGGAATGGGGCTGCCGAGGGGGTGGGGGGAATGGGAGGTGTGGGGGGCTCCCAGGGGCTGGAATGGGGCTGCCGGGGGGCTGGGGGGATGGGAGGTCGGGGGGGCTCCCAGGGGCTGGAATGGGGCGTGCCGGGGCGCTGGGGGGAATGGGAGGTCGGGGGGACTCCCAGGGGCTGGAATGGGGCTGCCGAGGGGGTGGGGGGAATGGGAGGTGTGGGGGGGCTCCCAGGGGCTGGAATGGGGCTGCCGAGGGGCTGGGGGGAATGGGAGGTGGGGGGGGGGCTCTCAGGGGCTGGAATGGGGCTGCCGGGGGGCTGGGGGGAATGGGAGGTGTGGGGGGGCTCCCAGGGGCTGAAAGGGGCTGCCGAGGGGCTGGGGGGAATGGGAGGTTCGGGGGGGCTCCCAGGGGCTGGAATGGGGCTGCCGAGGGGCAGCTGGGGGCTGTCGTGCCCCCGACACGGCCGTGTCTCCCCTCAGCGGGGCAGCGCCCAGCCGGGCGAGGGCGCCCGGGCATGCGCGTCCGGCAGGGCGCGGCGCTGCTCTCCCAGAACCCGGCGCTCCTGGCCCAGCTGGCCGCCAACGCGCCCGACGGCTCCTCGCTGGGCGCCCAGGCCCGGGCCCTGGCCCCCCCGGGGGGGCGCCTGCTGCTCTGGCGCAACAAGGCCCAGGACACCCCCCACCCCGACAGGTAACGGGGCCGCCGGTGGGTGGGAGCGCCCGTGCCCCTCCCCCTGCCTCTGGATGCCCGCCGCTCTCCTCGGCCCATGGGCCCCTGCCCCTCACCATGGCCTCTGGGTGCCCCCCCCCAGGTGGCCCCCCTCGTCTCCAGCCACCGGGCGCCCATCTGCCCCTCACCACGGGCCCCCCCGCTCCCCCGGGCGCCTGGCCTCTAGGGCCCCCACTCAGCTGGGCTCCGGCCCTGCTCCCGGCTGAGTTGGTGTATGTGGGTTGTATGTGGGTTGGGGGGACCCTCCTGTGACCTGGGGGAGATGGGGATGCGGGTCCCATGGACTGGGGGGTGGGCTACTCATCTCTTCCTTGGGGGAGGGGAGGGGTTGGGTCCCTGTGGGGTTAGGGGGCTCCATTGGGGGAGGGGAGGGATCACTGGGGGGCACAGTGTCCCGGGTGAGGGGGCTCTGCCTGTCTCCGAGCTCGGGGGTGGGGGGCAGCTCCTGGGCCTTGTTCCCCCCTGATCTCTCCCCCCCCCCCCCTTCAGCGTCGCCCTGGCCCTGCCCACGTCCCCCACCTGTGTGGCTGTTTCCCCCTGCGGGCGCCAGGCCGCCGTGGGCAGCACCGATGGGACCTTGCACCTACTGGACATGCAGAGCGGCCAGGTACCAGGGGGCGGGGGGCAGGGCCGATTTGGGGGATCTCTGGCCATGGGAGGACACTGTGGGGCTGGTTCGTTTGGGGGCAGGGGCAGAGGGAGCTGGGGGGGGCAGGAAGGGGAGCCAAGGGCAGGCGGGGGGGAGTCAGGGGGCAGGGCAGGGGAGCTGGGGACAGGCTGGGGAGTTGAGGGGCAGGCCAAGGGCCAGGGGAGCTGGGGACAGGCTGGGGGCAGAGGAAGCCAGGGGCAGGCTAGGGAGTTGGGGGTCAGGCTGAGGGGCAGGGGAAGCCAGGGGGCAGGCTGGGGGCAGGGGAAGCCAGGGGGCAGGCTGGGGGTAGGGGAAGCCAGGGGGCAGGCTGGGGAGTTGGGGGTCAGGCTGAGGGGCAGGGGAGCTGGGAACAGGCCGGGGGCAGGCCGGGGACTCTTCTGTCTCACCCCGCCCTTGCCCCTAGGAGCTGAAGACCCTGCTGAGTGGCGGTGCTGGGATCTCAGCCTGCGTCTTCCTGGCCGACGGGACCCTCTGCCTGGGCACCTTCGCCGGGGGGCTGGAGACCTGGGGCCTGCGTGAGGGCAGCAGGTACGGCGGGGGGGGCGCCGTCCGTGATCCGGCCTGGGGAGGAGCGGGGGAGCTGGTTTGGGGGGTGACGGTTGGGACATCACACGAATCTCTCTCCTTCCAGGCTCCTGGCTACTGACGCTCACCGGGGCCGGGTCACCGGCTGCTGCGTCAGCCCCGATCGCAGACAGCTGGCCAGCGTCTCCCTGGACGGGCACCTGAAGGTACCAGCTACAGTCACCCCCCTGCCCTCCCCGCTCTAACCAATAGCCTCCAGTCCCCCCCCCCCACCCCCCAGCCAGGAGAGAATGCAGGCGTCCAGCCCCGGTTCTGACCCGCTGTTCCCGTTTCTCCCAGCTGTGGGACTCTGCCCAGGCGCACCTGACCTGGGAGCTGGATCTCTCCTGCCCCTTGAACTGTGCTGCCTTCCACCCCGACGGGCAGCTGGTGGCCACCGGGGGCTGGGACGGCGTTGTGACCATCCTGGGCCTGCAGAACCGCAGCGTGAGCTCGGTATGGGGCACGGCTGGGCTAGGGAGGGGCTGCGGGTCGGGAGTGGGGCACCGGCAGGGCTTGGGGCCCAGGGCTGGGCTGCAGGGGCTGCGGGTCGGGAGTGAGGGGCACCGGCAGGGTTGGGGGCCCAGGGCTGGGCTGGCAAGGGCTGCGGGTCGGGAGTGAGGGGCACCGGCCGGGCTAGGGGCCCAGGGCTGGGCTGGCAGGGGCTGCGGGTTGGGAGTGAGGGGCACCGGCAGGGCTGGGGGCCCAGGGCTGGGCTGGCAGGGGCTGCGGGTCGGGAGTGAGGGGCACCGGCAGGGCTGGGGGCCCAGGGCTGGGCTGGCAGGGGCTGCGGGTCGGGAGTGAGGGGCACCGGCAGGGTTGGGGGCCCAGGGCTGGGCTGGCAGGGGCTGCGGGTCGGGAGTGAGGGGCACCGGCCGGGCTAGGGGCCCAGGGCTGGGCTGGCAGGGGCTGCGGGTCGGGAGTGAGGGGCACCGGCAGGGCTGGGGGCCCAGGGCTGGGCTGGCAGGGGCTGCGGGTCGGGAGTGAGGGGCACCGGCGGGGCGGGCTGGTCTGTGACTCTGGCTCCCCCCGCAGGTTCTCTCGGGCCATGACGCTTCCGTCCGCGCCGTGGCCTTCTCCCCTGCGGGCACCGTGCTGGCGTCCGGCTGCCTGGCCGGGACGGTGCATCTCTGGTCATGGAGGGAGGCCGTGAGCCTGGCCACGTTCCCGGCACACCGGGGCTTCGTCTCCGAGGTCAAGTTCCTCTCCGGGGGCCAGGTCCTCCTCACGGCGGGCGAGGACTCGAAGGTGCTGCGGATCGGGAGTGAGGGTCGCTGGCAGGGCTGGGGGCGGGGGTAGGGCTGGGCTAGCAGGGGCTGCGGGTTGGGAGTGAGGGACACCGGCAGGGCTGGGGGCGGGGGCAGGGCTGGGCTAGCAGGGGCTGCGGGCCGGGAGTGAGGGGCACCGGTAGAGCTGGAGGGGGGGTGGGGGGCACAGCACTAACCGCTGATCTGTGGCCTAGGTCCAGCTCTGGCCAGGGCACCTGGGCCGTGCGTGGGGCGCTCTGGGCTCGGGGCCGCTTTCTCCAGCCCTCTGCGTGGCCCCCAACCCCGCCGGCACCCTGCTCGCCGTGGGGCACCATTCAGATGATGTTTGGGTCTACGGCACCCCCTGGGGTAAGCGCCCAGACGCCTGGGTTCTGTCCCAGCTCGGGGGGGAGGTGGAGAAAATGGTGCTGGGTAGAGGGTGGGGAGGGTGGTGCTGGAAGCCAGGACTCCTCACTTCTGGGGAGCCAGGACTCCTGGGTTCTGTGGTTGGGTGGGGGGCTGGGAAGCAGGACTCCTGGGTTCTGGGGTGGAGACTGGGTCCCAGGACTCCTGGGTTCTGCATTGGGGTGGGGAGGGGAGTGTGGGAGCCAGGACTCCTGGGTTCTGTGGTTGGGTGGGGGGCTGGGAGGCAGGACTCCTGGGTTCTGGGGTGGGGTGGGGAGGGGGGTCTGGGAGCCGGGACCCTTGGGTTCCCTGTGGCATCGGTCCCCCCACTCTCTCCTTTCCCTGCAGGCTCGGCCGGGCGGCGCTGCCCGGCCGGGGGGGTGGCGGTGCCCAGCCTGGCCTGGCTCGGGGATGCCGTGCTGGCCGGAGGCAGTGGGGACGGGACCCTGCGTGGCTGGGCGTTGGCGGGCGGCCCGGCCTGCCCCCTGTGGGAGCTGCGGGGGCACAAGGGGGCCGTGTTGGCCCTGGCCGCCTCGCCCCAGCTGCTGGCATCTGCCTCGGGTAAGGCTGGGGGTTGGGGGGCGGATGGGGGGAGGGGGGCCCCTTGCAGGATGTGGGGAGGGGCTGGGGGCAGGGTATTTCCAGAATTGTGTGTGTGTGGGGGGAGATTCGGGGGTCATTGGTGGGGCTGTGGGTGCCCAGGGACTATGGGGTGGGGGGCAGGACAGGGGGGTGGGGGCGGGGCCTTGGGGCCCAGAGTCTGACCCTTCCCCCCGCCCCCAGAGGATTTCACCATCTGCCTGTGGCTGGCCGACACACTGAGACGGGCCCACCCGGACCCTCCGCCAGCCCCCCTGGCCGTCCTGCGGGGCCACGCGTCCGCTGTCACCTGCTGCGCGTTCAGCCCCGACGGCCGGCACCTTGCCACGGGGGGCCGGGACAAGGTGAGGAGCGGCCGTGCTGTGAGATGGGCGCTAGGGGGCGGTGTGGGGCGGCCGGGGGGTGGCCGTGCTGTGAGATGGGCGCCAGGGGACGGTGTGGGGCAGCCGGGGGGTGGCCGTGCTGTGAGATGGGCGCCAGGGGGCGGTGTGGGGCGGCCGTGGGGCAGCCGTGCTGTGAGATGGGTGCTAGGGGGCGGTGTGGGGCGGCCGTGGGGCAGCTGTGCTGTGAGATGGGTGGTGTGCGAAGGCCGTGGGGCGGCCGTGCTGTGAGATGGGCGCTAGGGGGCGGTGTGGGGCGGCCGTGCTGTGAGATGGGCGCTAGGGGGCGGTGTGGGGTGGCCGTGGGGCAGCTGTGCTGTGAGATGGGCGCTAGGGGGTGGTGTGGGGCAGCCATGCTGTGAGGTGGGTGCTAGGGGGCGCCGTGGGGCGGCCGTGCTGTGAGATGGGCGCTAGGGGGCGGTGTGGGGCGGCCGTGCTGTGAGGTGGGCGCTAGGGGGCGCCGTGGGGCAGCCATGGGGCGGCCGTGCTGTGAGACGGGCACTGGGAGGGTGGGGGACGTCCTGTATCTCTGCCCGTCTAACCAGCCCGTGCCCCCTGCAGGCCCTGCTGTGCTGGGACGTGGGGGGCCCCCTGCCGGGAGCCCCCCCCCTCTGGCGCTCGCTCCCCTTCTGCCACCGCGACTGGCTCAGCGGCTGCCTCTGGGTTGGGCCCCTGCTGGTGAGTGGGGGGGTAGCTGGGAGGGGGGGTGGGAGGGGCAGGCCCCCCTCTGCCTCTGCCTGACCCCTCCCCTCCATCCCCTCCGCAGCTCTCCTGCTCCAGCGATGGCACCGTGCGGCTCTGGGACCCGGCAACCGGCCAGTGGCTCCGCGAGTTTCTGCCCCACTGCGGCCCTGTCAGCACCGTCCTGGCCACGGTATGGAGCTGGGGTTGGGAGTGGGGCACGGTGCCAGGCATGGGGGGCTCCCTGTCCGTTCCCCTGGGCACAGGCCCCGTCCCTCACCCCTCTCTCGCTGCAGGCCGGGCATGTGCTGGCGCTGGGCCGCGACGGGACGCTGACCGCGTGGGACATGCCAGGTGTGGAGCTGACCCGCTTCCCGGCGCACGCCGGGCTGGTGAACCAGGGCGCCGGCTTCGTGGGAGCAGGTGAGCAGCGGGGGAGCAGGCACTGCCCCCCCAGTGCGGGTCTGACCCCCCAGTGCCCCCTGCTGTCCCCCGGTGCCCATCTCTCCCTCTCTCCCCTGCAGACGGCGATTTCCTGGTGGCCACAGCCGGGTGTGACGGGCGGGTGCAGCTCTGGAGCCCCCTCGAGGTGAGACGGGACCCGGGGGCTGTTCCCTCCCCCCCCATGGGGACCCTACCCCAGGGCACTGGCTGCCCCCCCCCCCCCCCATCCCATCCCATCCCCCCTAACTTCTCTCTCCCGCCCACAGTTCGGCCACCCGCAGGCATTGGTGGGGCACAGCACCCCGGTGTGCGGCGCTGCTGTGAGCCCGGCTGCCGCCCGCATCCTGACGGTGTCGGGGGACGGGGCCGTGCGCATGTGGGCAGCGCCCTGGCAAGCAGGTAAGAGACTCCATCACCGGATACCCCTCCTCCCCCGAAGCCTGGAGAGAACCCAGGAGTCCTGGCTTCTAACCCACCAGATCCCACTCCCCTCCCAGAGTCGGGGAGAGAACCCAGGAGTCCTGGCTTCCATTCCCCTGTGCTCTAACCCACCAGATCCCACTCCCCTCCCAGAGCCGGGGAGAGAACCCTGGAATCCTGGCTTCCATTCCCCTGTGCTCTAACCCACCAGATCCCACTCCCCTCCCAGAGCCAGGGAGAGAACCCAGGAGTCCTGGCTTCTAACCCACCAGATCCCACCCCCCTTCCAGAGCCAGGGAGAGAACCCAGGAGTCCTGGCTTCCAGCCCCGCCTGCTCTAACCCACCAGACCCCACTCCCCTCCCAGAGCTGGGAGAGAACCCAGGAGTCCTGGCTCCCAGCCCCTCTTCTCTCCTGGCAGGAGGCGCCAAAGGCCCCGGCTGGCACTGTGGGGCCGTATCTGCCTTGGCCTGGTCTCCCGACGGGACGCTAGCGGTGTCGGGCGGGGAGTGTGGGGAGCTGATTGTGTGGGGGGAGGCCAAGGCCCTGGCCACAGTGCAGGTAAGTTGGAGGGGGGGCTGGGGGGAGCCGGAGGGGAGACAGCTGGGGCGGGGAGGTGGGGGGAGGCTGGTGGGGGGAGGAGGGCTGGCGAATGGAGTGGGCAGGGTGGGGGTGGCTGGGGGAAGGTGGGAGGGCGGCTGGGGGAATGTGGGGGGGCAGTGGGGTGGGGGACCTCAGACCAGCCCCCGTTCACGCCCCTCCTACACAGGCTGGCTCGCGCGGCGTCTCTGCTCTCGGCTTTGTCTCCTCCTGCACCTTCCTGGTGGCATCGGCGGCCGGGAGCATCTGGCTGTGGGGCCTGCATGGCGACCCCCATCCTGGGGCACTCAGGTGAGCTGGGGGGAGTGGGGCTGAGCTGGACGCCTGGGTCCCTTCCCGGCCCCATCTTTCCCTGGGGGGTAGGGGGAGGGGGCCATACCCTACCGACCCGTGGTCCCGTTTCCCCCCCGCACTGATCACGTCTCTCTCTCAGCCTGGAGCGTGAGCACCCCCTGGGGGAGGTGGCGACTCCCATTACCTGCATGAGGCCGGCCGGGCCCCCCGGCTCCCTGGTCCTGGGGCTGGCGAGCGGGAAGGTGCTGCTGTTCAGAGACCACCGGACGGCGCTGAAGCCCCTCTGGTGAGTGGGGAGTTCGGGGAGTGGGGCTGCAGTTCCTCCAATGGGGAGTTTGGGGGGGGGGGGCTGCAGCTTCTCTGGTGAATGGGGAGTTTGTGGGGGGAGCAGCCCCCTCTGGTCCTGGGTCTGACTGTCTCTGCCCCTGTAGCTTAGTCAGGCAGGACATCTCTGGTCCGGAGCTCCCTGAGTACCTGTTCGACGTGGCTGTGACCCCGGACGGGCGGCTTCTTCTGTGGAAGGGAGCGAGAGAACCCACCCTGTACGAAGTGGTGAGTGACTGGGGAGAACCCAGGTGCCCAGCCCTGTTCCCCCCTCCCCCCAGTGCGCCAGGCCCCACTCCCCTCCCAGAGCTGGCAGAGAACCCAGGTGTGTCGGTGCCCCCCGCCCCCCCAGCATGCTAGGCCCCACAGCAGAGAACCCAGGAGTCCGGGTGCCCAGTCTCCCTCCCTCCCCTCCCCAAGCCAGCAGAGACCACAGGTGCCCACACCAGTGTTGTTTGCTCTGTAGAGGGTGGGGGAGTCAGAGGGACTGGAGAAATTCCGGAAGGTCAAGGTCCGGCTCTGGGATCGGGACACGGACAGCGACTTCAGCTGGTTCAGCAGTGCCTGGCTCAGCCCTGGTGAGTCCCCGCTCGGAGGTGCGGGTCGGGAGTGGGGGGCACTGGCAGGGCTGGGCTAGCAGGGGGCTGCGGGTCGGGAGTGGGGGGCACTGGCAGGGCTGGGCTAGCAGGGGGCTGCGGGGCACTGGCAGGGCTGGGCTAGCAGGGGGCTGCGGGTCGGGAGTGGGGGGCACTGGCAGGGCTGGGCTAGCAGGGGGCTGCGGGTCGGGAGTGGGGGGCACTGGCAGGGCTGGGCTAGCAGGGGGCTGCGGGGCACTGGCAGGGCTGGGCTAGCAGGGGGCTGCGGGTCGGGAGTGGGGGGCACTGGCAGGGCTGGGCTAGCAGGGGGCTGCAGGTCGGGAGTGGGGGGCACTGGCAGGGCTGGGCTAGCAGGGGGCTGCAGGTCGGGAGTGGGGGGCACTGGCAGGGCTGGGCTAGCAGGGGGCTGTGGGTTGGGAGTGGGGGGCAGGGCCAGACAGGGCTTTGGGTTGGGGGTGAGGGGCAGGCGGGAGTTTCAGGGCTGTCCCGTCCCCTCGCAGACTCATCCCTGCTCCTCGCCGGCTCCGACGGGATGCTCTGGACTCGGGCTCTGTGGAGTGAGGGGGACGACGCAGCCAAGTTGTGCAGCAGCGAGTGGAACGACGCAACCAAGTCGTGCAGCAGCGAGGGGGACGACGCAACCAAGTCGTGCAGCAGCGAGGGGGACGACGCAGCCAAGTCGTGCAGCGGCGAGGGGGACGACGCAGCCAAGTCGTGCAGCGGCGAGGGGGACGACGCAGCCAAGTCGTGCAGCGGCGACGGGGACGACGCAGCCAAGTCGTGCAGCAGCGAGGGGGACGACGCAGTCAAGTCGTGGAGCAGCGAGGGGGACGACTCAGTCAAGTCGTGGAGCAGCGAGGGGTGGCAGCAGCAGCGGGTGAGCGCTCCCTGGCTGGGCCTGTCTCCGATGGGTACTGTCCCGGCAGGGTCCATCCCCCCTTCCCTGCTGGCAGCAGCCGTGTGTGTGTGTGTGTGTGTTTTTTCTCCCTCTGCGGCCCTTGTCAGCCCAGCGGATGTTTCCCTCCTTGTGTGTCAGTGGTGTGGTCAGTAGGATCCAGGGTTAACACCCAGCGCAGCGAATGACGGTTATTCCCATCCTTGCGAGGGGCTGGGCCTTTCCTGTCTGACCCTGGTGTGGGACCAGAGGATTCGTTCTCTTCCCTGGAACCGTTGAATCGAGTCTGGGGTGAACCCTCGGGGCAGCCAACCCCGCGACCCCTGTGGGTTGGGGCAGGGGCCTCCTATTCCTACACGTTAACCCCTTCATGGCCTGTGCCCCTCAGATCCACAGCGCCAAGATCACGGCGCTGCACAGTTGCGGGCACGTGCTGGTGACGGCAGCACTGGATGGAGACGTCAAGATCTGGGAGCACGCCACGGGGAGACTGGTGGGTGGCGTGAAACAATTCTCCCGACCCGCAGCCCCAGGCCTGCCCCCCCCCCCAGCTCTACCGGTGCCCCTCACTCCCAACCCGCAGCCCCCTGCCACCCCAGGCCTGCCCCCCCCCCCAGCTCTACCGGTGCCCCTCAGTCCCGACCCGCAGCCCGCCCCCGCCCACCAGCTCTACCGGTGCCCCTCAGTCCCGACCCGCAGCCCCCTGCCAGCCCAGGCCTGCCCCCCCGCCCCCCAGCTCTACCGGTGCCCCTCAGTCCCGACCCGCAGCCCCCTGCCAGCCCAGCCTGCCCCCCCCCACCAGCTCTACCGGTGCCCCTCAGTCCCGACCCGCAGCCCCCTGCCAGCACAGGCCTGCCCCCCCCCCCCCCAGCTCTACCGGTGCCCCTCAGTCCCGACCCGCAGCCCCCTGCCAGCCCAGGCCTGCTCCCCGCCCCCCACTCCCCCCCCAGCTCTGCCGGTGCCCCTCAGTCCCGACCCGCAGCCCCCTGCCAGCCCAGGCCTGCCCCCCCCGCCCCCCAGCTCTACCGGTGCCCCTCAGTCCCGACCCGCAGCCCCCTGCCAGCCCAGCCTGCCCCCCCCCACCAGCTCTACCGGTGCCCCTCAGTCCCGACCCGCAGCCCCCTGCCAGCACAGGCCTGCCCCCCCCCCCCCAGCTCTACCGGTGCCCCTCAGTCCCGACCCGCAGCCCCCTGCCAGCCCAGGCCTGCTCCCCGCCCCCCACTCCCCCCCCAGCTCTGCCGGTGCCCCTCAGTCCCGACCCGCAGCCCCCTGCCAGCCCAGGCCTGCCCCCCCCGCCCCCCAGCTCTACCGGTGCCCCTCAGTCCCGACCCGCAGCCCCCTGCCAGCCCAGCCTGCCCCCCCCCACCAGCTCTACCGGTGCCCCTCAGTCCCAACCCGCAGCCCCCTGCCAGCACAGGCCTGCCCCCCCCCCCCCCCAGCTCTGCCGGTGCCCCTCAGTCCTGACCCGCAGCCCCCTGCCAGCCCAGGCCTGCCCCCCCGCCCCCCAGCTCTACCGGTGCCTCTCATGCTGGACCCATAGCCCCCTGCTAGCCCAGTCCTGCTGGTGCCCCTCACTCCTGCCCCATCTCTGCCAGTGCCCCTCACTCCAGACTTGCAGCCCCTCACACCTCCAGCGCTGCCTGTGCCCCCTACTCCCGACCCCCAACCCCAGACTCCCTCTAACCCCCAGTTCTCTCTCTGCAGCTGGGGCAGTTCCGTTGCGCTGCCCCTGTGTCCTGCCTGCAACCCCGGCCTGGTCCCGCCTCCCAGCTGCTCTTGGCCGTGGGCGACACCCTGGGCAACGTCTATTTTCTGGAGTGGGCCTGTCTGCGGGGGGACGAGGGAGCCGGCCCGGGCCTGGCGCCCCAGCTGAACCCAATGACACAATAAAGCTGCCCGCTGAGCTCCAACGAACACGGCCTTTGTTCCACTGCGCCGGCCGGGCCCCTACCCCAGAGCGAGGGGCGGGGGGGGTGGGGGCGCTAAGAGGCCAGAGACACGGCCACCCTCCTCCCCCCCTTGGGAAACTTGGTAATGATCAGGCCCTAAGCCCCCACGCTTGTGTTACTGCTCCTGGGCTGAATGGCAGTTGTGACATTGTATCAAGCCCCCGTGCCCTGGGCATAGCCGGGGGGGGGGGGGGGGGACACCCCCAGGCAGGGGGCAGCCGGACTCCTGGCTCAGCACACTGTCCCCTCGTGGCCGCAGGCAGAAATGCAGCAGGGTGCGATCAGGGCCTGGTACCAAATGTATTGCAGTAGAAAGGTGGCAGAGGGACATTTCCGGGGCGGGGGGGGCACCCCGGGCCCCTCACCACAGCGGCGCGAAGTTGAAGCGCACTTGGAGCAGGTAGCGCATCCGCACCTGGCCCGGGTCGTTGTAGTTGAGGGTGTAGCCGTGGGGGTTCGTCACGCCCGTCTCCAGCGCTGGGCCCAGCGGCACCGCAGCCCCGTCCCTGGGGGCAGACGAGCCGGGGGTCACGGCGAGGGCAGCTCCCCCCCAGATGCCCAGTTCTCTCCCCCTCAGGCCTCGCCGGGCCCCCGGGCTGTACAGGTTCTTTCCCCGGAGCCCCCCCAGCCGGCTGGCACCAAGCAGCAGCCATGACGGGCGGGTGCGGGCCGCGGAGCTGCTGGCGCCGCCGGGCCGGCTCTACCAGCTGCTGGTGGTGGCGGTGGCGGCCGAGGGGCCCTGCCGCGTGCGCACCCCGGCCGGGGCCCTGGTGATCTGCGGGGGCGACGGGCTGGCGCCCAGCCTAGCCACCCGCCGCCCCGCCCAGGAGCTGTGGTTCGCCCACCGGTTCCGCAGCGGTGTGGGGCTGGTCAGGCAGGTGGAGTGGAGGCGGCTGGGCCAGTTCCCGGACGGGCCACGCTTCCGCCACGCTGCCGCCGTGCTGGGCAACGCGCTCTACGTGCTGGGCGGGAAGCACTACTACGGGCTGCGGGACACGCTGGCCACGGCCTTCCGGTGAGCGGGGCAGGCGCCGGCCTCTGGGGGGCGCCGGCTCCCATCCGGCCCTGACCGGGGAGCTATCTGGCCCAGGGGGGCGGGGAATGGGGCGCCGGCTCTCTCCGGCCCCAGGGTGGGGGGTTGACTGGCTGGGGTCAGGGGAAGGGATCTGTGGTGGGCGGGGAGACGGCCAGCCCAAGGGGGCAGGGAATGGGACCTAAGGTTGGGGTGGGGGGCTGGTTGGCTGGGGTGGGGGGAAATGGGACCTGGGGCTGGCTGGGATGCAGGTGGGGCAGGGAATGGGATCTGGGGTGGGTGGGGGGCTGGCCGGCCCAGGGGGGGCAGGGAATGGGACCTGGGACAGGCTGGGGGCTGGCCGGCCCAGGGGGGCAGGGAATGGGACCTGGGACAGGCCGGAGGCTGGCTGGATCAGGGGTGGGTCGGGGGCTGGCCGGCCCAGGGGGGCAGGGAATGGGACCTGGGACAGGCGGGGGCCTGGCTGGATCAGGGGTGAATGGGGGGCTGGCCGGCCCAGGGGGGCAGGGAATGGGACCTGGGGCAGGCAATGGGGTCCATATGGGGAGTTCCCACCCTCACCCCATTGCAGGTACGACCCCGCGCAGGACTCTTGGCAGCGCCTGGCTGACATGCCCAGCGCCCGCAGCTCCTTCCCTGCCGTGGGGGTGGCTGGGCAGATTTACGCCCTGGGGGGCAGCTCTGAGGACGCCTACTGCACGGATGAGGTGCAGTGCTACGACCCCCCCACCGACGCCTGGAGGTGAGGGGGGGTAGTTCCTGCTCCGGCTCTCGGAGGCTTGGGTCACCTTTTCCCTCCGGGGCCCCCACTCCCGCATGGCTGAGCCAAAGTACCCAGGCCTGGTAGGGGCCAGGAGGGTGCTATGGAGGGGCTGTGGGGGTGCCATGGAGGGTGCCATGGGTGGGGTAGGGGCACTGTGGGGGGCCAGGAGGGTGCTATGGAAGGGCTGTGGGGGTGCCATGGGCGGGGGTAGGGGCGCTGTGGGGGGCCATGAGGGACTATTTGTTTCTGCTTTTTCCTCTATTTCATTGGCTGATTTTTCTCTTTTCTGTGCCCCCCCCACCCCGGCGTGCCCCCCAGGCCGTGCTCCCCCCTGCCCGCCCCACTCTGCGGCCACGCCGCCTGCACCTTGGACGGCGCCATCTACGTCTCGGGGGGCTGTGACGGCTCCAATGAGTGTCGGGCCTGGCTGCTGCGGCTCGGCCCGGGGGGCCCCCCAGCCCAGCTGGCCCCCATGCTGGAGGAACGGGCCGGCCACATCATGGAGGTGTTGGGGGGGCGACTCTACGTGGCCGGGGGCTTGCGCTGGCGCGACGGGGGCTACACGGACCAGCTGGCGTGCGAGGTCTACAGCCCCGGCCCGGATGCCTGGGTCCGTCTGAGCCCGCTGCCCCAGGCCCACGTGGGGGGCGCCTCGGCTGTCCTGCAGGGGGAGCTATACGTGCTGGGGGGCTACAGCCAGGAGACCTTCCGGGACACCCACCTGGTGCACGCCTACCAGCCGGGGCGGGGACGCTGGCTGACGCTGGGCACCCTGCCCCAGGCCTGCGCCGACCTGCGGGCCTGCGTCCTGCTGCTGCCCCCCACCCTGCGAGGGGACCTGGCCCCTCTGATGCCCCCCCACGGGAACGGGCAGCCCCTGGCACCTCCGCACGGGATGGGGACCCTGCCCCCCACCCAACGGGGGACCCCTCTGAGTCCCCCATGGGACAGGGCCCCCCTCTAGCCCCCCATGGGACAAGAACCCCCCTCTGATATCCCCATGGGATGGGGCCCCCTCTGACCCCCCACAGAACAGGGGACCCCTCTGAGCCCCCAATGGGATCGGGGCAGCCCTAAACTCGCTGCCAGGAACTGGCGCCCTAGGCGAACCGGTGCCCCCCACCCCCAAACCTCAAGAGCAGATCTAGGCTGAGGTTTTGGGTAAACTGGGAAACATTTTGCCCCTTTTTTCCTTTGAATGTTTTTAAGCGTTTGGTTTTTTTTAACAGAGGCTTAATTATTCAGTTTGTCCGTCCATCCGTCTGTACAACCAATGTTTCTGAGATCAGATAAAATAGAGACACGAAATTTTCAGAATAGATTTGTACATGACAGCTAGATGATATTTCAGTCTGACTTCAAATAAAAATGCATTAGAAATGTTCATTTGAATTGTTATTATTACAAACCCAAAATCATCCATTACGCTATCCTGCTTTAGCTGCCATTACCACCACATCCAATATAGAAAGAAATGAGAAAACTCTTCAATGAACTTTAACCCGTATTTACAAAACACTCCGAATAAAAAACACTCTGTGCTCTTAAAACGTTTCTTGCTTTAAGTTTTGAAAATTCAGTCACTAGTTCTTTTAGATCCAGTTTTCCAGCTATTTTGTGCTCTATTGACATTGTGGCAAGTCCAACAAGTCTCTCTTGCACCACTGTTGACTGCAGATATGTTTTTATCAATTTTAACTTTGAGAAGCTTCCTTCCCCGCTAGCTACGGAAACTGGCAAAGTTAAAAGAATGCGCAGAGCTATGAAAATGTTTGGAAAACTCTGTGAGTTTATTTTCACAAACAAACTTCAGTACTTCTTGAAAAAGCCTGAAGCTCACTACACAAATCTGTAGCATCAATGTCTTTTGAATTTTCAGGAGTCAATGCCGACTCCAGGTTTATACAAAATTCTCTTACTGTTTTGCTGTTTTCTTTTGCAAGCTGTAGATATCCTATAGAAAGCCAGATACTGGCTCTAGCGTCTGCATCTGTTGAAATCTTTCGTCAACCAAGTGAGTAGCAGTAGTAAGGACTGCGAAGTAGAAGGTCACTTTGGTTTGGGTTCTGAATGGGTGTGTCTCGTCCTTCAGACGAAAAGTGCTGGGGGGTTTTTGGCAAATGCGAACTGGCTCTGGTTCACATTCTGGTGGAAAGTCTATTTCTTCAGCAAGCTCGAGAGAATCTGCCTGTGTTCTTTCGAACCCTTCGTCACTTCTGAATTCCTCCAGAATATGTTTAGTTTGCTGCAGATTTTGAATAGCAGAATGTATGTTCAGGTTCTTTTCCTGAAGCTGCTCACTAGGGAGGTTAATCTCGAAAAGGATATTCTCCCACAAAATGAGTGAAGTCACAAATTTGAACTTGGAAAGGCCATTTGCAAGAGTTTCTGCATCTGAACGTGCCGTATTGCCAGATGATCCAGTAAAAGTAGTATTGTTAGCCAAATGGGCTCGTTTCCCCCTGGAGCTGCCCAATTACCCCAAGGAGGCACGGAGAGACAAGAGGACAGATACCAGACCCTTTATTAGTCAGTCAGCTGAGAGGGTGCTCTACTCAGCTAGTGCCCGAGAAAGAGACACACCTTACAAGCACAACTGGGCTTCTTTTATACAGAGAGACAAACAACTTAGCGTGTCTAAATTCTGCTAACCCATGCATTGTTTAAATTCAGTTCTAGTAGTAATCAGGATACATCTATTTAGCTTCCCGTCCTTCACATTCCTTTCCCAGGGTCGGGGGCATCCGTCCAGCCCCCTCCCCTTGTTCATATATCTTCTATACATCCTGTATACGTACAGCTTCATGCATGGGAAACGACAGAGAGGACTGAGATAAGCATGTTTACTAGGATAACAAGCAGAAGCCGAGATAAGCATGGTTTTCAGTTTTTGGGCCTAACAAGATCCCCCCCTAAAAAGCATTTTGAGAGCCTTATGGCCCCCAATCCTCAGCCTTCACCGGCTGATATAGGGCCATCATTTGTTGGTGTATAATTTGATTAGCCATTCGTCGGACTAATGCAACTACACAGGGAGCAAAGCAAGCTAGGGTTAATAGGGTTGTAATAAAAAGTATAAAGAGAAGAAGGCCTTCTTGAAGCCATCCCAGTTGCGGTACCCAGGACGTGAACCAGTCCATATTCCACCCACCCCATGTTTGGGAGCTTCCAGCGGTCAATGCGGGATCAATGGACCGCCTCTCCCTAATCAAGTCATCATATACCTTAATTCCTAATTTATTTCCCTGAATTTGGGGTAATAGAAAGAACAAGGGCCTAATGTACCCAACATAACATATTCCTGACCAATTTGGAGGCAATCTTCGATAAACGTATTGCCCACATATCCAGTAATGGCCTTTTAGGGCCCATTGTCCATTCGCAAAGGGGCCATCCCAGGTCTCGGGGTAGTCCTCGGGGCCCGGTTCTTCATAATACAAAGGGTTACCCGTCTCCAGGGGCCCCCCTAGTACAATAGATGTACCGTCAGGATTACAATAGTCACATTTCCATGCCCTGGCCCCTTCCCTCCAAGTACAATTACAACCAAATCTAGGGCTATTGGTAGTAGACCAAAAATGGTTAAAATGGGTTACCCGAGTTCCATTAGAGTGTTGCCATGCCCACTGATACCAGCGTACCACGTGGTCCTTGCTAGTGGTATTGTCTCGCTAGCAACTTGCATACAGGCCATCGAAGAACCTATCCCGTGCTACCGCCTTGCAACCTTCACCCGAAGGGTGTTGGGCAGAACATTTTACCCAACTATTATTGGTAAGCTTTACATGGGTGTGGTTCCATCGCCCCTGATATTTAGAACAGTCATACGGGCGACAATAGGGATCCCAGCAATCAAACCCTGGGGATAGAGTCCAATCGCACTTACTTTCTCCCTCTCGCCTTGTCCGATTAAGGCAAAGAATACCCATTCCATAAGAATAAAGCCGCCAGGGGCTACTATCCTCAGTCCAAACTCCTGTTCCATCGTGGACTATGCTCAAAGTACTGAGCCACCATTTGGGCTGTACTGGCTGGGCTACCCAAGGCCATTCATTTAATTCCCCTGGGCCTCCACACACCCATCAGTTACTGAGGTTAAAGGAGTTTGCTATTGTCTCCCCCAGCTGTAAAAACCTATTTTCCCAACCATAATAGTGATGGAAGTACATAAACAGAGATATTAACAACAACTTCATTATCTTTTTCTAAACAGTCCCTTTAGTCCGTCCAGCTGCTGATACTCCCAGGTGGAGTCTTCGCCTGTGCCACCCCGGGCGTCCGGAGCCGGGGCGGGCAGAGGGCTGGTGTCCTCTTCCGATGATTCAGTCTCCGGGTTAGGGTTCAGAAACCGCTTTACCCGCGTATGGTGTGTCCATTTGTCACTTCCAAGAACTTTAACTGCAGCTTGGCTGATGAGCGAGACAGTGTGCGGGCCGTCCCACCGTGGTGTAAGGGGGTCACGCTTCCACTTCTTGACAAGGACCTGATCACCGATCTGGAACGGGTGCACGGGCTGATCCAAGGGAAGGGCCTGAAAAGGCACCGCGTATCGATGCAGCTGTAACGAAACAGATTGCAGCCCAGAGACCTGTTTCCATAAGGAGTCCTTCCCCATTTCCCAGTTTACATCCTCCCGGAACCCCGGGATAAGGATTCGGGGAGGGAACCCGAAGACCAGTTCAAATGGTGAAAGCTTAAGACCCTTACGCGGGGCCCTTCCAAGGTCACGCACATGTATTACGGCAACCCGGAGGGGAAGCATCAGGGCCTCAAGAAGTCTTTTGATGAGGCTCCCATGTGAAATTCTTTGGCCTGACGCTGTGATAAATCCCCTTTCTCTCCACAGGGTCCCGTGAGCATGTACCACCATGTAGGCATAGCGACTATCAGTAAACAGGTTAATAGTTTTCCCGGTCCCCAACCAGAGAGCCTCAATAAGAGCCACTAGTTCCGCCGCTTGGGCGGACAAATTAGGGCTAAGTTTAAACTTGTGTGCTTCTTTGCCCTTAATTACTACTGCTGCTCCGGTATACCGCTTGCCATCTATCACATAACTGGACCCGTCAACGTACCCTTCAATTTCAGGGTTGGGCCAAGGCAAGTCCGAGAGATCAGGGCGGGGTTTGGTTTCCTGTTGCAAGACTTCAATACAGTCATGAGTGGGGCTAGCCTCATGGGAAATTCGAGGATCGGGCAATAGGGTAGCTGGGTTGAGGGAGCTAACTGTCCTAAAGGTTAAGTTAGGGGCTAGCAAGAGCCCTACTTCATATCTGGTATGTCGGCTGGGATTTAGATGCTTTTCCCCTGCACCTGTCCCTAGTATTTGAAGCACCCCGTGGGGGACCACAACCTCAGTGTCCCCCCCCCTCCCCGGGTCAACTTCTCAGCCTCCTGTACAAGGAGAGCGGTTGCTGCAACAGCCCGTAAACAGGCAGGCCATCCCTTGGTGACAGGGTCCAACACCTTTGAGTAGTATCCAATAGGTCACCAGGTTGGTCCCGACCTTTGGCACAGAACTCCAGCAGCCACCCCTCCCCTCTCATGAACGTATAGGGTGAATGGCCTCCATGGGTCTAGGAGGGCTAGAGCGGGAGGCTGAACCAAGGCCTTTTAGCTCTCGAAATGCTTTTTCCATCTCTCTGGTCCACGTCCAATGGAGCAGACCCTCTTTAGTTAAGGATTCATATAGTGGTTTGGCTCTTCCCCCGTAGTCAGGGATCCAGAGCCGACAAAAGCCAGTCAGTCCCAGAAATGCCCTTAGTTCTCGGGGGTTTGGGGGCTGAGGGCTATCAAGTATAACCTGGATTCTTTCTTTACCCTGACTACGACTTCCTTGGCACAAGTGATACCCAAGGAAAGTGACCTGCTGCTTAACCAGTTGTGCTTTTTCCTTTGAGACCTTATACCCCTGTGCCCCAAGGTAATTAAGGAGCTCTATAGTTTGCTCTTTACAGGCTGCCTCTGTTTCAGTACTTAAGAGCAAATCATCGCAATACTGGCCTATGTTACATGAAGGGTGTTTAGCCAGGAATGGGGCGAGGTCCCTTCTTAACTGGCTGCCAAAAATCTCAGGTGCACAGGTAAGTCCTTGTGGGACAACGGTCCAAAGGTATTGAGCTTTGTAGTGGGTATCTGGGTCCTCCCACTCAAAGGCAAACAGTCTCTGAGACTCCAGATCAAGGGGAATGGAAAAGAAGGCATCTTTTAAATCTATGACAGAGAACCAGCTGTGATTTTTGGGAACTTGGCCCAGAATAGTATAGGGATTCGGGACAACTGGATAGGGGGCTTCTATTAACTTGTTAATTTGTCTTAGGTCCTGGACCAACCGATACTGCCCATTAGGCTTAGGCACCCCCATTATCGGAGTATTATATGGGAACGTGCCTTCCCTGAGCCACCCACACTGCAGAAACTTTTGAATCAGAGGTTTTAACCCGATCCGAGTGGTTAGCTTAAGGGGGTATTGTCGAATTCGGACTGGGCTGCTTCCCTCCTTAAGGGAAATATGCACTGGTGAAGCATTCTGGGCCGAGCGACACCTCCCTTCTCCGCCCAAACCTTAAGGTTAACCCCTGATAGCTGGTTCCCTTCACTCCTCCCCTGGCATTCCGGGGAGTGATTTCTAGCACTTATCAGGGCCATCTGGTAGTTAGAGGATTGCTGAGTCTAACTTCCATAGTCCCTTTGTCGAACGAGGTTTCCGCCTGCAGTTTAGTGAGGATATCTCGTCCGAGTAGCGCGATGGGGCCACAGGGGCTGTAAACAAACTGGTGGGAAATTTGACGGTCCCCTATTTTCACTAGGAGAGGCAAAGTTTTTTCCAAAGCTGTAGTTTGCTCTCTATCCCTTGGACCATGGCACGTCCCCGAGCTCTACCTCGGGGAGCCTTATTAAGGGGGAGCAAACTAAGGGTGGCCCCAGTATCAATAAGGGCTTCAATAGGGTGGCCCCCCCCACTTTAATTTTTACCGTGGGATCCAGGCTGTCAGCTTGCGCCGCCAGGAGGGGTCGCTGGGTCCCCCGGCCCCCCTATGGGGAAGATTCCTCCCCTGAACGTCCCGTACCGTTGTAGAGGATGGGAAGGGACGGGGATTTATCTTTACGTTCCCTTCCCATGGCCTGTCGCCGGGGGCATTCATTCTTCCAGTGCCCCTCTTCCTTACAGATAGCGCACTGATTTCGACCCAGGCGAGGGCCCCTCCCCTTCCCAGGTGGCCCTGGCCGTCCCTTAACTTTGTCCCCCTTTTCCTTATATCCTTCTCTTAGGGCCATGGCTAAAACACGGGCCCCTTTCTTTCGCTCCTCATCATCCCTTCGATCATAAACCTTCATGGCAATTTCTAAAAGTTCCTCTATATTTTTGCCCAACGCCCCCTCCAGTTTCTGCAACTTCTTTCTAATGTCCTCATAGGACTGTCCAATGAAAAGGGGGATTAGTACCCGTTTCCCATTGATATCCTCAGGATCGAGGTCTGTGTATCTCTTACAGGTATTACAAAGCCGCTCATAAAAAGCAGCTGGGTTTTCATTTCTTTCCTGTCTTATATTATATATAGGGATATTGGTCCCAATGCCCATCTCGGGACACAATGCTATGTACAGCTTGTACAATTTCTAGTCTGAGTGTCCCTCCCTCGGGCCATTCCACCCCGAATGTCGTCCATTCAAGAGTACAGAATTTTACAAGATTGTCTTTACATAATACAATTCCATAATCAGCCTGGCATCTAAATGCCTTCCAGTTATCCAGCATACATCCCAGGGGTGTCCCGGAGAAAGTACTTTGACCGGACCCCATTATGCTTTAACCCAGAGTTTTCCAAGACAGAGATATCGAGAGGGGGGGAGGGAAAGGGATCTAGTTCTAACTCAGATATCCGCTGGGTCACGAGGTTCGGCTGACCCCCCTTGCAATCAAGATATCCTGGTCACCGGGTTTCCCCTCGCAGGAGTCTTGGGGCGGCTGAAGTCAGCTTAAGCCTCAGACCTGTCAGCGGCACTCATTCATCTTTCACACAGATCCCTTCATCAGTTACAATCTCGGTTTCCAACACACCATTCAGAGGAGAAACAAAATTACCCCTCCCAGAAACAAGAATAACCCCTGAGGTTGCTCCAAGTCCCAATAATTGTTAGAAACAGTACCCTTTAACCAAAAACACAACAAGAAGACAATTTACAAAGCTACAATAATGTTAATATACCTTCCTGTATACAGGCTGCCTAGGGGATTTCCACTGTCCAACCCACACCCCGGGGGCGTTATTCCTCAAACCCGGGAGGTAAACGCACTTACCGCCCGAAGTGGCCGCGTCCGGCAGTCAGACTTCCCCTTCTTCTGGAGCCGTCTTGCTTCCGTGTCCTTCAGAGTTCTCTTCAGAGAGGACGCAGCTGCCCCGGCCGATTGTGCCCCCTCCCCTTGTCCATATATCTTCTATACATCCTGTATACGTACAGCTCCATGCATGGGAAACAGTGAGGACTGAGATAAGCATGTTTACTAGGATAACAAGCAGAAGCCGAGATAAGCATGTTTTTCAGTTTTTGGGCCTAACAAGATCATCAGAAATTTCAATCAGGGCATCATAAATGTTTCCAAGTTCATAGTGAAGAGGCTTCAAAGCATCAATGCGACTCTCCCATCTTGTCTGACTAAGTGGTTTCACAGTTAGAAAATTCACATGGCGAGTCAGAATCTCTCAACGGCGTGTTGAGCCTGAGAAAAACACATAAACACGTTGCACCAGGTCAAAGAAACTGCTTGCCTCCAAACAGCATCTAGCAACATCATTGATAACCAAATTCAGAGAATGCGCACTGCAAGGAATGAAAAAGACCCTAGGATTGATGTCCATCATTCTCCTTTGCACACCATTGTCTTTACCCTTCATATTACTCCCATTATCATAGCCTTGGCCACATAAATTTTCAACAGACGATGTTGTTTCAAGCTCTTGTAGAATAGTCTCAGTCATAAATGCTCCAGTCGTCTCCTTCAGCGGTACGAAACCCAAGAAATGTTCCTTTATGAGCACTTCAACATTATCTTCATCTGCAGACTTTTCCATACCCGCAAAAGGAATGATCATTGTCATTTGTTCAACATGACTCACATCTGGTGTACAGTCCAGTGTTATTGGAAAGTATTTTACAGAATGGGCAGCTTCTACAATTTTCTTTTTAATGGCATTTGCTAGGATTTTAATCACTTCATTCTGCATATTTTTTCCTAAGTAATGAACCTGTTTCATGATCAGTTATTTTACATAAATGCTCCTTCATGACTGGATCGAACAAAGCTAGGTATTCAACACATTTTAAAAAGTTTCCATTACCTGGAGTGTATAATTTTTCATTTCTACCACGGCCGTGGAATGCTAAATTTTGCCCACCGAGAACTCTCACTAAAGCAATCAGATGCTCTAATATTTGTTGCCAATATTCTTCTTTTTCCTTGATCACGTGTACATTTTCTTCGATAGTTTTTCCTTTTTTCAATCGTAATTCAAGTTCTTTCCAATTTTGAAAACATTCCAAATGTTCTGTACTTCTTTCATGTGATGAGAATTGAAGATATGTTTTTCCAGTCCTTCGAACCATTTTCAGTAAGTGATGTGCTAATTGCTTGATTTCTAAACAACTTGCAGCAACAGCAAAACACAGAGTCCTTCGACACCGAATATTGTAACCAGTTTCGATGAATTTCTTCCCCATTAATGCGTTTCCTCTTGTAATGCTGAGCAGAGAATTTTCTTTTATCTCAATCCTTAGGGAACGGAAATTCATGAACTTGTTCGGGTCCACGTTCCACGAGAATTTGCTGCACACTGATTGTCATCCCATCTGGGCCATGACTCTGGGTCCCCATACTGTAACTTGTTTGTAACTTCCTCATCCTTTCTTCCTTCTCCTTATTTACTTCAGTTTCTGCATGTGTCTCTGAAGGTGTAGTTATAGCGTTTACACGGTGTGACGCTGTTCCCCATAAAACTTTATGGGGAGATGCTTATAAAGGTATACATGTAACTAGAATATGTTTTATGCTACATGTGCCATGTAACATATCTCTGTGAAAGTTATGACCTACTGAATGTATTCCTCCTGTTTGTATGGATGTATCATTGTTGTAGTTGAAGTTATGAATTTCGGTTGTATTTCTTGAGAAAGGAATGTGCAGGTTAAGTGCCCAATCAAGAAGCACTTAACAGACAATAGAACTTGCAGTCACCAATCCACATTGAAACTTTGCCAGGAATGTGGCTGGTCTGGAACTGAGTTGTGCATGTGACTGGTCCATGTGACCCCAACTCCATTTGGTAACTGGATGCTACACAGGGAGAGGGAGGGGTGTCCACCCAGAGGAGAAAATCTATTTAAACCCAGAGGAAACCCCTCCATGTTGTCTTCAGCTGGCTAAAGGAAGAAGCTCTCCACCCCCCAAGGAGACCTGAAAGAGACTGAACAAAGGACAAAGACATTAGGGGGGTGAGTGATTGGTGGGCCCAGGCTAGAAGGAAGATAGCCTGTTTACTGGACCTAGTGAGGGGTTTATCTGTACACAGGGTGATTAGACATAGAACTGCGTGTTCTCTTTTATTTTATTCGGTAATTCACTTTATTCTGTCTGTCACTAATTGAACTCACTTAAATCTTATTTTCTGTACTTATTAAAATCACTTTTTACTTATTAAGTTTCCTGGAGTTGAGTTGTTACCTGGGGGAACGCAAACAGCTGTGCATATCTTTCTATCTTTGAAATAGAAAGCGAACTATTTATGAGTTTACCCTGTATAAGCTTTATACAGGGTAAAACGGATTTATTAAGGGTTTGAGCCTCCTTGGAGTTGAGCAGCTGGGTGTCAAAGGCAAGAGCGCTTCCAGGGGCCTTACAGTGGTGAGCGGACCTGGGTCTGTGTTTGCAGCAGATCAGTGGAATCTGGCTCACAACAGACAGGATTCGGGAGTCCCAAGCTGGAAAAGGCCTGGAAGCAGGGGCAGAAGCAGCCTTGGCACACCAGGTGGCAGCACCAAGCAGGTCTCTGTGGCCCCAAACCGTCACACACGGAAACAAAATGACCTTTTTCAATGTTATAACCCGACACCGATTGTTTGGAAAGTAATCCCCTTCCTCACGGTTACCCACTTGGAGTGTGACGTCATCACTTCCGTAGTCTATTAAGCGTTAACGCTGTTACTTTTCTTTTATGGCCCTTATTTATTACATGTGAACCAGTTATAACAAAGAAAAGTTCATAATTATACAGCCCGATAATAACACTAAGGTTTAATAATGCTTAAAGATACTCACATTTTGGATTTATAATACTGAAAGACGTTATTCTTTATTCTTTGGCACCAAAAACCCATAATTTTCCACGGTATTCGCTCAATTCGTAACCATCTACCTGCGACGTGTGTTAAAACGATCGTTTGACATGTATCAACTTGCGATATCTCTGCTCTACGTGAATTTCCGGCTATGCGACCTTGATGTCTATTCGAGTTAGGTGTCACTAGCATTGCAGCTCTTGCCGCTGGCGGATGTGTTTCATTGTGGCTGAGTTATTGCTTATCAAAATTGCGGCGTGGGTCATCTTGACCTACGTCACAAATTGGAAAAAAATTCACTAAAATATTATTTATTTTTTTCAGTAAATAAATGATTTGACATATTAATAAATTCTCAGAAATGTAGAGAAATGAATTATAATTCATATTCCCTCCGTACGCACACGGGAATGGAAATAATGACATCTTCATTATTTTATTTGTATTTTTTTCATTTTTTAAATTTGATTTCCCCCCTTGAATTTGGCGCCCCAATTAATTTTGCACTCTAGGCAACCACCTAGTTCACCTAGATGGAGGGGCCGCCCCTGCATGGGATGAGACCCTCCCCGACCCCTCCACAGGACTGGGCAGCCCTGTCCCCCACAGAACAGGGGACTCCTCTGACCCCCCCCCATAAGACAGGTGAGCCCCCAACACCCCTCAGTGGTATAGGGGAGCCCGCTTTCGCCACATGGGGTGGAGGAGCCCCTCTGACGAGGACCCGCTGCAGCGACACAACTAGCTCCTCTCCATTTCTGCTGCTAGTTGCAGTTTAAGTCACTTAAACGCGACCATTTTTGCTACTGCTCCGGACTTGCTGCCCACGTGTGCTGCCCACGTGGTCCAAGGGTTGCGGATTTGGATGGGTGGGGTTTTGTGGTCGGAAACAATCAGAATTTACTCCCTCCTTGCTAATGTGTGCAAAATTCATTTATTGCATGTGAGTACATTAAACTTGGGGGTATGGAGCATGGACATGCCCCCCCCCCCAGTGATAGCAGAGTGCCCCGTTGGATTTTTTTCATTGGCTTCCCCCCCCCCCCGTTCTTTGCAATGACTTTCCTGCGGATTTGGATGGGTGGGGTTTTGTGGTCGGAAACAATCAGAATTTACTCCCTCCTTGCTAATGTGTGCAAAATTCATTTATTGCATGTGTATGGAGCATGGACATGCCCCCCCCAGTGATAGCAGAGTGCCCCCAAAATTCATTTATTGTATGTGTATGGAGCACGCACATGCCCCCCCAGTGATAGCAGAGTGCCCCCCAAATTCATTTATTGTATGTGTATGGAGCACGCACATGCCCCCCCAGTGATAGCAGAGTGCCCCCCAAATTCATTTATTGCATGTGTATGGAGCACGCACATGCCCCCCCAGTGATAGCAGAGTGCCCCCCAAATTCATTTATTGCATGTGTATGGAGCATGGACATGCCCCCCCAGTGATAGCAGAGTGCCCCCCAAATTCATTTATTGCATGTGTATGGAGCACGGACATGCCCCCGCCCCCAGTGATAGCAGAGTGCCCCGTTGGATTTTTTGCATTGGCTCCCCGCCCCCTTCTTTGCAATGACTTTCCTGCCCATCCACCTGTCACCGGTCCAAGGGTTGCGGATATGGATGGGTGGGGTTTTGTGGTTGGAAACTCCCTCCTTGATAATGTGTGCAAAATTCATTTATTGCATGTGAGTACGTTACACTTGGGGGTATGGAGCACGGACATGCCCCCCCCCCCCCCAGTGATAGCAGAGTGCCCTGTTGGATTTTTTTCATTGGCTCCCTGCCCGCTTCTTTGCAATGACTTTCCTGCCCATCCACCTGTCACCGGTCCAAGGGTTGCGGATTTGGATGGGTGGGGTTTTGTGGTTGGAAACACTCACAATTTACTCCCCCCCCTGCTTATTTGCTCTTTGCTGATTGTATTATTTCCCTTATACAGATGGACACCAATACAGAGAATTTATGTTTAATTAAAAAAAATTGTAATCAGCTATTTAAATAAAAATAGTTTTCTCTTTGTTCCAAGATGTTTTGAATGGCAAGCCTTAATACGTAATGTTATTTTTTGGGTAAAGAAGTGAACTATGCACATTTCTTGCACTTGTATTCTTGCTTCTCACTTGTTAGTTTTCCTTGATTAGTTCCTTCTGGAATGCAGGGTATATGTGCCCACCTCTGGCAAGAATCACACTGGACCTTTGATAAGTAACAATTCAGAAAATGAAATGACAGTAGTTATGTTATACATAGTTTACATTCTCTCGTGCTCTTCCTTCCAGATGTCAGCATTACCTAAGATACACCTATCAGCATGATGAAAATGATATGAAATTTTTACATGAATCCTGATCCTTAGGCAGTTTATGGTGTTTATTTCGGATACAATTCTACGTGTCTTACCATTGTGCAATCCTCACTTTCCTTGAGCCGGGAGCCATGTGGGGGGACGGCTGGCTGCGGCTGCCAGGGGGCGCTGCGGGTGGGGGGAAGCTGCCGGGCGGGGGGGCTGAGCTGTGGGGGAGAGGCGGTGTTAGCTGGGCGGGGAGGGGCGCAGGGGGGGTTGATTGGCTGTGGGGGGGCAGTGTTGGCTGGGGGGGGGGGGGAGGAGGGCACAGGGTCGGTGCAAGGAAGTTTCACTTAGGGCGCGAAACTTCCTTGCACCGGCACTGCCGACAAGATTGTAGCCATGTATAGACATAGTAACTCAGGACATGAAATGTAACAGCCCAAACATGTCATTAACAAAATAAAACACAAGAAGAGTTGCTTGAAGATAATGGGTTCCAAAACCAAATGAAGACACATAACCTCGTTATCTCTAGCCTGACTCTTCCCTGCACATTTATATCTGCCCCTGGACATTTCCACTGCTTGCATCCAAAGAGGTGGGTATTCACCCACGAAATCTTATGCTCCAATACCTCTGTTAGTCTATAAGGTGGGCCGTTTTGTCGCTTCTACAGATCCAGACTAACACGGCTACCCCTCTGATACAAGAGACTTTTAAATACTCAAAATGTGTGATGCAGCAGGCTTGGTATTTTTTGGTGGCCTTTCAACAATCATTGTACTGTAATTTAAATAATCAATCCTAACATATTGTAACTTGATTATCTAACAAATTAGATGCCACCGCCTTAATTGATTTACACCCAGCAAAATTACACATACATCAGCAAAGACCAAACAATAAATAAATCACCATGATTACAGGCATGCAAATAATTTAAGAAATGATAGTACAGTTATTGTAAAGATTCTTGATTAGTCATGCAGTTGGCCAGGAAGACCCTTAGTATTTGGGTACTTTTACCAGATTTGCCCATAACTTGGGGTATGCTCATTTATTGTGGTTACTTGTCTGGGTGTTTGTCCCTGATAATTATATTAATGTACTGCTTGTGTATAATGCTATTGTAAAGCACCCCCTTTCCTAGGGGCATTTCCCCTTCTTCATTACCCATCTCTCTAACCTGCTGCTTTTCTCCTGTCTTAAGCAAGCAGCCATAAGATCTTTTTCACCCTTTTCTAATTCCTTATGTCACGAATGATCCCCACCAACAGCTCTTTCACTACTAACAGTATTGCTGTAAAACCCTAAGGAGGCCTGTGCCTTTAAGAACCCGGCATTGACAGTGTAGGAATTGGGAGGCCTGTGCCTTTAAGAACCCGGCCCCAGGAATCCGCCCTCTGCTCAGGTGCTGACAGGCAGCTCTGGTAAAGAGACTGAAAAAGCCTTTAGCACCCCCCCCCCCCCCGATATTTGCGAGCACAGCAGGTGGCTGATCCCACGGGGTCACTGTTCCCCCCCTCCCCCTCCCTAAACGAGGCTTTTGTCCCTGCACAGGGTCTGGCAATGTCCCCCCCCCTCCCCCCCACTTAACACTGGTTCCCACCCCCACCCCCGATTTTTCCCCTTCAGCCCTTCTTCTGCCGCTACCTAGAGTAGCTTTATCCCCCTGGCCAGTAGATTTCTGCCCCCTGCTCAAACCCTGACACCCCCCCGCTGCAATGTGCCCCCCTTGATCCTTCTAAACCCCTCCAAAGAGGAGGCAGCAAATTGTAAGTAGAAGAAAGGGCAGAGTGAGGGCAGTGGCAACAGCGAAGGTTACTGCGCATGCTCAGTTCGGGTGAGCATGCGCAGTGTAACAAAGTTGCTACTTTGGAGAAGCCGCACCTCTCCCTCCCTGGGACCCTCCCTGAGCCAGAGCCCCCTGGGGGGGAGGGGCCAGGCGGGGGCGCTGGCTCCTGGGGCGCGAGTCGCGTCAATAAAGAGGGTTCAGCTCAGCCCCGCCCACTCGCGGGGAGCCGCCCCGGACCCCACGCGGCGCTTTGGGGGGCCGGGAGCAGGATCCCCCTCCCCGAGATGGGGGGCAGCGGAGCTCCCCCGCGCCCAGCCAGAACCAGGGGGTGTTGGGAGCTCGGACTCCTGAGTTCATCCCAGCTAGGGCGCCCGGGGGCCCGGACTCCTGGGTTCTCCCAGGGGCGGGCTGAAACCGGAGCCCGGCTCCGGGGGCGGGTCCGGCTGGCGCCTCCCAGCAGCTGATCCGGGCACCGGCCGGGCTGGGCGCGGCGCTTCCTGGTGCGGGGCCGGGGGGCAGCGTGGGGAGGCCTGTGGGGCGGGGGCGAATGCAGAAGGGGGGTTCCATGGGGGCAGGGCTTGGGGGTCTCCCAGGGCCAGGCAGCCCCCCCTGGGCCCTGCTCTGTGACACCCCCCCACCCACGTGCGAAGCCCCCTCCCCATTCCTGACCCTCTGATGGGGGAGCCGGGGCAGGACTGGGGCAAAGGGGCCACGGCACGGGGACAGTGTTCTCCCCCACAGAGAGCCCGGACTCCTGGGTTCTCTCCCAGCTCTGGGAGGGGAGGGGAGTGGGGTCTGGTGGTCAGAGCAGGGCGGGTTGGGGGACCCGGACTCCTGGGTTCTCTCCCAGCTCTGGGAGGGGAGGGGAGTGGGGTCTGGTGGTCAGAGCAGGGCGGGTTGGGGGACCCGGACTCCTGGGTTCTCTCCCAGCTCTCGGAGGAGAGTGGGGTCTGGTGGTCAGAGCAGGGGATGGATGGGAGCCAGGACTCCTGGGTTCTCTCCCGGCTCTGAGAGGAGAATGGGGTCTGGTGGTCAGAGCAGGGCGGGTTGGGGGACCCGGACTCCTGGGTTCTCTCCCAGCTCGGGGAGGGGAGGGGAGTGGGGTCTGGTGGTCAGAGCAGGGCGGGTTGGGGGACCCGGACTCCTGGGTTCTCTCCCAGCTCTCGGAGGAGAGTGGGGTCTGGTGGTCAGAGCAGGGGATGGTTGGGAGCCAGGACTCCTGGGTTCTCTCCCGGCTCTGTGCAGGGAGCAGCACTTGCTGGCTTCGAGCAGGATCGTGATCTCACCGGGCTCTCGGACTCCTGGGTTCTCATCTCACTCTTCTCTCTCCAGGTGCTGCAATCATGAAAACTCCCGGTCCCGCCCCCCGCCCCAATCCTGCCTCCTGCTGGCTGGAGAACCCTTTCCTGGGGGGCCACAGTCCCCTCCTTCCAGCATGGGCAGAGGAGACCAGGGCCCGGCTTCTCCGCCCTCTCCCGCCCCCTGCCCCGTGGCTGAGCTCCCTGACCATCACGCCCTTCCTGGCTCCTGCCCCGATCTCTGCACCCAGCCGGGCGCCCCTTATCCCTGGAGGTGAGGATGGGACCCCGGCCCCCAGCGAGGAGCTGGAGCCGCCCTGGGTAAGATGGGCTGAGACCGGGCGCCAACTCGTAGCTGTGACGCACACGGGCCTGCAGTGCCACAGTTGACCACCGAAGGGGGCGATCCCGGGGGGGAGGGACGCTGGGAGCACTCTGAGGGAGGGGTGATTGAGACAGGGGAGATGCTGAGGAGGGGCTGTAGGGGTTGGCGGTCGGGGTGGTTGAGGTAGGGGGTCACTGAAGGGGGGGCGGTCAGGGTGGGCGCACTGTGTGTGGTCCCCAGCCCCGTGGGTCACCCCCTGCTCTCCCTGCAGTGGGCCGACGTTGCCCCCGACCCCTCTGGCTCGCTGCCCCAGTACACCCTGAGGGAGCTGCCAACCGAGCCGAGCCCGGAGCCCCCGGGGCAGAGGGACCCTAGCGCCCAGCAGCCCCCGGGGAAGGACCCCCAGCAGCACCTGCGACAGCGCAAGGTAAGAGATGGGGGTGGGGGGCCTGGACTCCTGGGTTCTCTCCCAACTCTGGGAGAGGAACAGGGTCTAGTGGATGGGCGGCGGGGGCGGGGGGGGGGGGGGTGGGGCGGTGTCTGGGAGCTGGGACTCCTGGGTTCATCCCCGCTCCCTGTTCCCCCCAGCTGGCCCTGGTGAACCTGGTGTGCTGCTCGCTCGTGGAGGGGCCCGATTTGGGGGCCCCCAGTGACCGGACACGTGGGTGCCTGGTGGAGCTGTGCGAGGAGCTGGCCCAGCTGGAGCCTGAGTTCATCCTTAAGGTACCGGGGGTGGGGCTGCTGGCCAGGATGCCTGGGTTCAATCCTCCCACCTAGGGGGCAGGGGACAAGCAGTCCGAGTGGGTGGGGGTGGTCTCAGGGCTTGGGGAAGGGAAGTGTGCTTTAGTGGGTTAGAGCAGGGGTGCTTGGACGCCTGGGTTCTCTCCGGGCCTCAGTTTCCCCTCTCTCCCCACAGGTCGCCCTGTATACGCGCCAGGAGCTGAACATCCGGGCAACGGCCAACTTCCTGCTGGCGCTGGCGGCCCGGCTGCCGCCCTGCCGGCCCCACCTGCGCCGCTACCTATGCGCCACCCTGCAGCTGCCGTCGGACTGGATCCAGGTGGTGGCGCTCTTCCAGGTACCGGGCTCCCGCCCCGGCTCCACCCCAGTGGCGGGTAGTTCTGCCGGCCGGTACCACCCCCTGCTGGCAGCCCTGACCCATCTCCCTCTCCCTCGCAGAGCCTGGCAGGCGCCCAGCGCCCCCTAGGCCCGCTGCCCGCTGCCTCCGCACCGGCCTGGCCGACAAGTTCCAGCAATTCGATGCCTACCAGTTGGCCAAGTACAACACGCGCAAGAGCCGAGGCAAAGCCAGGGGGCGCCCGCGGCCCCGCCAGCCGGGGAGGGAAGCCAGGAGTCCTGCGCTTGGTCCCAGCCCTGCCAGCGACCTCTGCCCTGGACGAGGAGATTCCGGCTGCGCCAGGCGTTCAGCCAGCTTCAGACAAAGGTGAGAGGACTGGGGCCTAGTGGTTAGAGCAGGGGGCTGGGAGCCAGGACTCCTGGGTTCTGTCCCCTGCTCTGGGAGGGGCATGGGGTCTAGTAGTTAGAGCAGGGGCTGGGAGCCAGGACTCCTGGGTTCTGTCCCCTGCTCTGGAAGGGGCATGGGGGCCTAGTGGGTAGAGCAACGGACTGGGAGCCAGGACTCCTGGGTTCTGTCCCCTGCTCTGGGAGGGGCATGGGGGTCTAGTGGGTTAGAGCAACGGACTGGGAGCCAGGACTCCTGGGTTCTCTGCTGATGTCTTCTGCAGTTTGAAAGTGGGCAGCCAGCCCAGGAGCCGTGCAAGACGAAGCCGCTGTCCCTGAAGGCACTGATCCGCTGGCTGCATATCTCCAAGCCGGGCCCAGCATGTCATGAGTCTGCTGGGCTGCAGGTGAGAGCCCTGGGGAGGGACCCAGGTGTTCTGGCTCCCAGCCCCTCCCCTGCTCTAGACCCGAGAGCTGGCACAGAACCCAGGAGTCCTGGCTTGCCCCCGCCCCCCCCATAGGCCCTGCTGGGATCCACGCTGTCTTTGCTCCCCCCTCCTCCCCCCCCACGCAGGTACCCTCGGACCTGAGCTCCTTCTCCCGGGAGCCACTGCCAGGGGCCCTGGGACCCCGCCCGTGCCGGGACCCGAATGAAACTTCCACAGCCCCAGACCTGGGACCGGCAGCTCAGCCAGCGCGGGCACAAGGCTGTGGTCTGGGAGGAGCTGATCGGTAAGGAGGGGCTTCGTGGGGGGCTGCGCTTGCCCCCAGTGGTGCCCTGAGTGTGTCTAGGTATCACCCGGGCACTGTTGGTTCTTTCCCAGAGGGTGCGAGCTAGTGACGAGTGCAGGGAGACAGGGCATGTGTGGGGCCAGCTGGGTTCTCCGTGGGCAGGTGGCCGGCCTAGCTGGAGCAGGGTTTGCTCAGTGCCGTAACACCCTCAGGGAGAGTCTAGTCTCAGGACAGAGTGGGAGGCCCGGTCTCTGATTGGCCCATGGGCTAGCTGGGCACAGCTGTGGCACAAAGAGACTCCATGAGGAGATGGCCTCCGCCCCCCCTGGCAATGGGGGGCTGGCGTGAGGTTAAGGGCCCCCCTGAATGCACCCCCTGGTAGCCACAGGTCTCCCAGCACCCCGGGGGCTGCAGCTGGCCCAGCATTCGGATGAATGTGGTTGGTGGGGCCCACCGCCCCCTGGCAGCAGCCGCCGGCACTGCACCCCCTGCCTGTGGGTGGGTTTGGTCTCCTAACCCTGCTTTGGGCTCTGCCTCGCAGACTCGGGGAAGCTGCCATTCATGGCCATGCTCAGGAACCTGCGCAACATCATCCGGGCCGGGGTGAGTGAGCGGCACCACGAGCGAGTGCTCAGCCGGTTGCAGAACAAGGTACGGCCCTGGGCACCCCGATACCCCCCTCCCGGGGCCCCAGAGCGAGATACGGCCCCGGGGACCCCGATACCCCCCTCCCCGGCCCCCAGAGCGAGATATGGCCCCGGGACCCCGATACCACCCTCCCGGGCCCCAGAGCGAGATACGGCCCCGGGGACCCCGATTCCCCCCTCCCGGGGCCCAGAGCGAGAGATGTCCCTGGGGACCCCGAATTCACCCTCTCCCCAGGGTCCCCACCGCAAAATACTGCCGTGGGGACCCAAATTTCTCCCGGGCCCCCCAACATGGTACGGCCTTAGGGACCCTGAATTCCCCCTTCCTGGGTCCTGAGAGTGAGGTATGGCCCCGGGGACCCCAATTTCCTCTCCCCTCGGTTCCCCAGGGTGAGAGAGGGCCCCAAAATCCTATCTCCCCAAGATGGGATGGCTGGAGTGGGGTTGGAGGCTGCTGGGATCCCCAACCTGACACTCTTCCCCCCCCCCCCCCCCCCAATTTCCAGGAGTCTGTCATCCACAGCCGGCAGTTCCCCTTCCGGTTCCTGGCAGCGAATAAAATCATCCAGGACATGGAGGAGCATCTGAGGAAGAAAGGTGAGACCGGGGCTGCCAAGCGGTGACACAAATGAATCGGGAGAATAAAAAACAATTCGCTGTTCGCGGCAGGTCATTAGTGATCAACTAGCACTGAGACGTATCCTAAATGTCTTTGGTTGTTTTCCCCCCATTTACAAATCTAGCAATTGCACTGACAATGCAGAAGACAAAGTGAGATTATGGATTAAAAATATTGGCACTGTAGAAAAGCTACATGTCTCGGCGTGAAGGGGCCGGTAAATACCTTGCCGGGCCATGCGAACGCCTGTTCTCACTTTCGGTGACAGTGTAAATAAAGAGGCAGCATTATTTCCTGCAAATGTAATAATGACCTGGTTGTCTGAGCGATCGGCTGACCAAGAAGTAGGACTGAGCAGACTCGTAGGCTCTAAAGTGTGTCGTTGGCTGGTTTCTATTATTCTCCATTTGTACAGAGCTCGCACGACGGCACTTGTAGGAGGTGAATGGAAATATTTGTCATCGAAAATAATCATCACTTTGTATTTTCCATGTGGTAACTGACATTGATGCATTTTGAAAAAGTCGAGTAAAGCAGCCAGAAATCTTTGGTACCTTTCAGTTGCTACTCGACCGGTGTGATTAGAACTGCGATGAATCGCAATTCATGTTGTTAATTTGTGTTGAGTTTCCTCGCGCGAGTTAACGGATTCACTGCGGGCACCGAGACCCCGAAGAACCAGGGACAAAAACGGGGGGGTGGGAACATTTTGGCCCGAGGGCCACATCTGGGTGTGGAAATTGTGTGGCGGGCCCTGACTGCTCATGAAACTGGGGGGTGAGGCCAGGCACGAGGAGTTCAGGGTGGTGGGACGGGCTCCAGAATTGTGGTGCAGGTGTGGGTGAGGGCTCCCGCCGGGGGTGCAGGCGCTGGGGTGGGGATGCGGGGTTGGGGGTGTAGGAGGGTGCTCCGGGCTGGGACCGAGGGGTTTGGAGGGCTGGAGGGGGATCAGGGCAGAGGGTTGGGGGCCAGGAGGGGGTCAGGCTCCGGGTGGCGCTTCCCTGAAGCAGCTCCCGGAAGCAGCGGCATGTCCCCCCTCCGGCTCCTACATGGAGGTGCGGCCAAGCGGCTCTGCGTGCTGCCCCGTCTGCAGGCGCCACCTCTGCAGCTCCCATTGGCTGTGGTTCCGAACCAATGGGAGCTGTGGGGGCGGTGCTTGGGGTGGGGGCAGCATGCAGAGTCCCCTGGCTGCCCCTATGCATAGGAACCAGAGGGGGGACATGCCGCTGCTTCGGGGAGCTGTGCGGAGACACGGCATGCACAGAGCGGAGCAAGCCCCGTACCCCGCTCCCTGGCGGGAGCTCGAGGGCCAGATTAAAATGTCTGAAGGGCCGGATGCGGCCCCCCAGGCCTTAGTTTTCCCAGTCCTGGGCAAGAGGCACCGGCAGAGCTGGAGGGAAGCCCAGGGCTGGGCTAGCAGGGGCTGCGGGTCAGGAGTGAGGGGCACCGGCAGAGCTGGAGGGAAGCCCAGGGCTGGGCTAGCAGGGGCTGCGGGTCAGGAGTGAGGGACACTGTGTCTCTCCCCCCACACCTCCAGACAACCCCCTCCCCTCTAACGTGGAGCTGCTGCGGGCGCTGCTGAGGCGTGGGAAGAAGGAGCCAGGGTCCCTGCCTGGAGTGTATGGGATGCCACCCTGGACGCGCCGGGAGCTGCGCGCGGCCTTGTCCATCCCAGTCATCTTCCGCGCGGTGAAAAGCGAAAAGCAGCGGCTGCGGAAGGCCAGGTGAGGGCCCCGTGCCGGGCTCCTGGGCGTGGCCACGGGGGGGCAGCTGGGCAGGTGGGGCCAGGCTGTGGCAGGGCGGGGAGGGGCTGGGCAGGTCTGGTGCCAGGTTGCAGCGGGGGCTGGGCAGGGGGCAGGAAGTGGGGGCTGGGCAGGTGGTGCCAGGCTGGGGGGGGCAGGTGGGGTGCCAGGTTGCAGGGGGACTGGGCAGCGGGCAGGGTTGGGGGCGGGGCAGGGACTCAGCAGCGTCTTGTGCCCCCCAGGGAACTGCGCCCCACCCCCGCCCTCCTGCTCCGCTATCGCCGGGCCCTGGACGCCGCCGTCCGCGTCTCCGCCCGGCACAACCTGCCCCCCCTGCCCGGCCGCACCCTCATCCTCTGCTGCGTCTGCAGCAGCATGGCGAGGCCCTACCACCAGGCCCGGGAGCTGCGTGGCGCCCGCCCGGAGCCCATAACGGTGAGTTGGGTGGGGGGGAGCGCTGCGGCAGTGCCCTGTGGGGGTGTGGGCAGGGTGCTGTGCTCACCCACTGGCAGTGCCCTTTGGGAATGGGGGGAAGGTCTGAGTGCTGCGTTCACCCCCTGGTAGTGCCCGGTGGGGGGGGCAGGGCAGGGCGCTGCGCTCACCCCCTGGCAGTGCCCTGTGGGGGTGTGGGCGGGGCGCTGCGCTCATCCCCTGGCAGTGCCCTTTGGGAATGGGGGGCAGGTCTGAGCGCTGGGCTCACCCCCTGGCAGTGCCCTGTGGGGATGTGGGCAGGGTGCTGCGCTCACCCCCTGGCAGTGCCCTGTGGGGATGTGGGCGGGGCGCTGCGCTCACCCCCTGGCAGTGCCCTTTGGGAATGGGGGGCAGGTCTGAGCGCTGGGCTCACCCCCTGGCAGTGCCCTGTGGGGATGTGGGCAGGGTGCTGCGCTCACCCCCTGGCAGTGCCCTGTGGGGATGTGGGCAGGGTGCTGCGCTCACCCCCTGGCAGTGCCCTGTGGGGGTGTGGGCGGGGCAGGGTGCTGCGCTCACCTCCCAGCAATGCCCCGTGGCTGGGGCCGTGCCGGGCTTACAGCCCCCCCCATCTCTCCTAGGCCCTGGAGGTGGCCCTGCTGCTGGGCCTGATGGGCCGGGCGGTGGCGGAGCGGGCGCGCCTGGTGCTGTACGGCCGTGGCCACTGGGAGGAGGTGCCGGTGCTGGCCGGGTCGCTGCTGGAGAACGTCCAGAGCCTGCACCAGCAGGTGGAGGTGAGTCCCCCTCCCCCACTCCCCGCCTGCCCCCAGCTCTCCCCTGGCGCCGCATCTCACCCCGTCTCTTCCCCAGGCCACAACGGAGCCGAGCAGCGGCTCCAGCACCATCAGCGACATCCTCTGGGACGTGGTGGCTCGTGGGGAGCCGGTGAGTCTCGGCTGTGGATCTAGAGTCGGGCACCAGCAGAGCTGGGGAGGGGGCAGGGCTGGGCTAGCAGGGGCTGCGGGTCGGGAGTGAGGGGCACCGGCTGGAGGGACTCGGGGCTGCGGGTCGGGAGTGAGGGGCACCGGCTGGAGGGACTCGGGGCTGCGGGTCGGGAGTGAGGGGCACCGGCTGGAGGGACTCGGGGCTGCGGGTCGGGAGTGAGGGGCACCGGCTGGAGGGACTCGGGGCTGCGGGTCGGGAGTGAGGGGCACCGGCTGGAGGGACTCGGGGCTGCGGGTCGGGAGTGAGGGGCACTGGGTGAGGGTGGGGGCCCGCAGCTGGGCTCTGACTGACCGTATCCCCCCCACCCCAGGTGGACACCCTGCTCGTGCTGGACCTCAGCTCTGATGCCTAACATGGCCGGCCCCGCCCTGCGGCTGCTGCGAGATCGAGTCGCCCCCGACTGCCTCGTCGTGCACCTCTGCCTGGAGCCCTCGGGGTATGAAGCCGCCCCCTGCCCCTCCCCACCACTCCACCGTACCCCCTGGGGGCAAGGACCCCTCCTGTGGGATGGGGGCTTCTGGGGCCTTGCCCGGGCTGTTCCCTGGGGGTTTCTGGGAGGGAGGGGGGAGTCGCCAGGGCTCGGGGGAGGGGGGATCCCTGGGATTCCAGGGGGCTCCCTGTGGCTTTGGGGAGAGCGGAAGGGGGGATTCCCTGGGGGCGGGGGATCCCTCTGGTTGGGGGCGGGGGGTTCCCCGTGGCGCTGGGGGGAGCGGAAGGGGGATTCCCTGGGCGCGGGGGGGTTCCCGCGGCGTTGAGGGGAGTGGGAAGGGGGATCCCTGTGGTTGGGGGCGGGGGGTTCCTCGTGGCACTGTGGGGAGCGGAAGGGGGATTCCCTGGGGGTGGGGGGGGGCTCCCCATGGTTTTGGGGAGAGCGGAAGGGGGATTCCCTGGGGGCGGGGGGTTCCCCGTGGCGCTGGGGGGAGCGGAAGGGGGATTCCCTGGGGATGGGGGGGTTCCCCGCGGCCTTGAGGGGAGTGGAAGGGGGATTCCCTGGGGCGGGGGTTCTCCCGTGGTGCTGGTGGGAGCAGAAGGGGGATTCCCTGGGGGCGGGGGGTTCCCCGCGGCGTTGAGGGGAGCGGAAGGGGGATTGCCGGAGGGCGGGGGGTTCCCCATGGTGCTGAGGGGAGCAGAAGGGGGATTCCCTGGGGGCGGGGGCTTCCCCGTGGCGCTGGGGGGGACGGAAGGGGGATTCCCTTTGGGCGGGGGATCCCCGTGGTTGGGGGTGGGGGGCTCCCTCTGGCGTTGAGGGGAGCGAAAGTGGGATTCCCTTTGGGTGGGGGATCTCTGTGGTTGGGGGTGGGGGGTTCCCTGTGGCGTTGAGGGGAGCGGAAGGGGGGATTCCCCTTGGGCGGGGGATCCCTGTGGTTGGGGGGTGGGGGTTCCCTGTGGCGTTGAGGGGAGCGGAAGGGGGATTCCCCTTGGGCGGGGGATCCCTGTGGTTGGCGGCGGGGCTCCCCGTGGCTCCCGGAGGGTCGAGGCAGTTCCCTGGGGCACCCCACGGCTGAGGTGCCCCCCCATGTCGTTGCAGGTACTACGGGAGCTCCGTGAACGGGGTGGAGCTGCTTGGGTTTCAGTGAGCAGGTGCTCAGGTGAGTCTTGGCCTTACCAGGGGTCGCGGGCGGGGGGGGGGGGGTCACGTGGGCCAGGTGTGTAACTGCCCCTCCCCCCCCCCCCCCCAAGGTTCCTGGCCGTGTGTGGCGACTCCCGCCTGCTGGAGCACGTGGGCAGGATGGACGAGATCCACGGGCTGCCCCCCCCGCTGGGGGTGCCCCGCAGGCACCCAGAGCTTCCCCCCGCCCCCCTTGCCCTGACCCCCGCCCCCCGGAGCAGGTGAGCGGTCGGGGAGAGTGGGCAGTCGGGGTGGGGAGAGAGCGGGCAGGGGACTGATTCTCTCTGGGGTGTGGGAGGAAGTCGTGATGGGGGGGAGGGGCCTAGGGCTGAGCTGGAGGGGGAAGGACCGGGTTTGGGGGTCGGGGGGGACGGACAAAGGGGCCCATCAGGGGGGCAGGGGCTGGTGAGGGGGGACAGAGGGGCCCATTGGGCGGAGCAGGGGACGGTGGGGAACCAGTCCTGGAGGGGGAGTTGGTACTTGTTAGGGGGCAGAGGGGCCCATTAAGGGCACAGGGAACAGTGCGGGGGACTCTCGGGGGGGCAGAGGCCGGTGAGGGGGGACAGAGGGACCCATGGGGGGGGCAGGTACAGGTGGGGTGGGGACAGGGACCGGTGAGGGGGGACAGAGGGGCCTATCGGGGGAACAGGGGCCGGTGAGGGGGACAGAGGGGTCCCTCGGGGGGGGCCGGTGAGGGGGGACAGAGGGGCCCCTCGGGGGGGCAGGGGCCAGTGAGGGGGGACAGAGGGGCCCCTCGGGGGGGGGGCAGGGGCCGGTGGGCGGCTAGGGCTGGGCCGGGCTCTGACGGGTCTCTCCCCAGGTGGCGCAGCGTCCGCGTGTTCATCTCGTCGCCGGTGCGGGACATGCAGGGCGAGCGGGACGTGCTGCTCCGGGCCGTGTTGCCCGCCCTGCGTGCCCGCGCCGCTCCCCACCGCCTGGCGCTGCAGGAGATCGACCTGCGCTGGGGCATCACCGAGCAGGAGGCGCGGCAGGAGCGGTGGGTGCCCACCCTGCGGGCGGAGGGTTCGGGGCGGGGGGTGCGGTGCTGGGGGGAGCCGTGGTGAGTCGGGGAGCTGGGTGGTGCCGTGCCGGGGTGCGGGGCTCAGCGAGGGGGCCCCCTTGGTGCTGAGCCTGGTCTCTCTCTCCACGCAGGCAGCTGGAACTGTGCCTCTCGGAGGTGGCCCGGAGCCAGCTCTTCGTGGGCATTTTGGGGGAGCGTTACGGCCACGTGCCCCGAGAATACTCCCTGCCGGACACCCCCCAGTACGAGTGGGTGAGCACTGTCAGCACCCCGTCAGCTGTGTCGGGGTGGGGGGGACAAGAAGACAGTGCCTCTCGCCCTAACCTGGCCAGAGCCTTTCCTCACAGTGGGAGCAGTGGGATTTTGCTTTATTTGACTCTGGACAGTTGGGTGTAGTGCTGCGGCCTCCCTCACCCAGTCTGCCCAGTTGCTATACTGGTGGGACGGGGCACCCTGCACAGCGGCCTCCGGGACCTACTGGCACTGGCGTTCTGCCACCCCACCCACACCCCCATGCTGTGTCACTCCTCTCCGGACTGGGCAGCCTGGGAAGTGGCCTGCGATAATGGGCACGGTGGTGTCTTTTCCGTGGCCAGATGATGTGCTGCTCTCATTGCGCCAGGGAGTGGCCAGCTGGGGAGGGCTCCCTGTGCCGGAGGCTTCCAGTAGGTGGTGAAATCGGTGTAGCGGTGGCATTGCTCCCACTAGCACAGTATAAAGCCACTGGAAGGGTTATTCTGTCAGACCACGCCTGGCTTCATAGCACGTCGGAGCCTGCCAGGGTGTCCTGTACCCCGGGGGTAGAGGCCGAGCTTCGATGTCTCAGAATAGTGCTGATGGGAGCGGTGGGATCCCTCCTGGTGATGGGGTGAAGCACAGGAGAGGGGCTCTGGTGCAGGCCTGTAAACATGCTGCCTAGCTTCATGCGCCAGAAGTTTCGCGTCGAGGGACAGGAGCCTCAGAGGTGGCTGAGGTCGATGGGAAGCCCCCAGTTCCGCTGAGGTTGGTGGGTGCGGTGGGATCCAGGCTCACCTCAGCACAAAGCTCTTTGTGGCTGGCGGGCTCACAGACACAGGGACCCACGGCGGAGACCAATACCTCCCCGGCCTTCCGGTTGAGGGAAGCTGGGCACCCTGCTTCACAATGGCCGAGGTGTGTTTCTCCCCATGATGCCTGTTAGCCTAACCCTGCCTGAGAGCCGTTCTGCCTGTGAGCTGGCGTGGCTGACCTTTGCTTTGTGGCGCGATTGGTGGGAGAGGTGGGATCCCTCTGGGTAGCAGGCTCGATCCCACCACGTGGGCGCTGACGATGGAGTCCCGCGTGCCGTCGCTACAGGTGAAGTCGTACCCTCGGGGCCGCTCCATCACCGAGCTGGAGGTCATGCAGTTCCTGAGCAGCCGGCGCGACTCCGGTTCTGCTGCCCAGGCGTTCTTCTACCTCCGCGAGCCGGATTTCCTCGGGTAACTCTGCATCTGTTCCCCTCTAGGGGGGGCCGGCTCCCATCCGGCCCCATGGCAAGGACTGGCTGGCTTGCGGGGGAGGGAGGAAACGGGACATGGGGCCTTCCCCTCTAAGGGACACGGATCCAGCCCCGTGGTGGGGCGCAGCATGGCAGAGGGGGATGGGGGAACCGGGCCTTTCCCCTCTAGGGGGTGCCGGTCCAGCTCCAGGGTGGGGTACTGGTTGGCTCAGGGGGCCCGGGGAACAGGACATGGGGCCTTCCCCCTCTAGGGGGTGCCAGTCCAGCCCATGGCGGGGAGCTAGCGGGGTCAGGGGGTGGGAATGGGACGCGGGGCCCCTGACCTGTCTGTGGTGGGGCAGGTCGGTGCCAGAAGCATGGAGGGCGGATTTCGTGGCAGAGTCGGAGGACGCTCGTCACCGCATGGCGGATCTGAAGGGGCGTCTGGGCCAGCATCTGGAGGTGACGTCTGTCAGCAGGTAACAGGCCGGGAGATTGGTGTGTGCGGTGGGATCGCTGGCCCCCACGGTGTCTCCCTCATGGCCTTGCTCTTCCCCCTAGGTACGCCTGCCAGTGGGGCGGCGTGGCCCAGGGCCGGCCGTACGTCAAGGGGCTGGAGGAGTTTGGGGCCCGGGTGCTGCAGGATCTGTGGGGCGCCCTCCAACGACAGTTCCTCCAGGTAACGCGACTCGCTGTCCCTGGCGGGGAGGGAGTGGGGCCTAGTGGTTAGAGTGGGGTGGGGGGGTGCTGGGAGCCCAGACTCCTGGGTTCCACGCTGACCCCTGTCTCTGCCCCCTGCACCCCCAGGCCGAGTCAGAGCCCCCCGGGGGCGAGGAGGAGGAGGGGCAGGAACTGCAGGACGCCTTCCGGGACTTTCAGCAGCGCCAGTTCTGTGCCCGGGGCAAGCTGCTGGGCGCCATGGCCGGACGGGTGCGTGAGGGCCGGCCCCCCCGCCGTGGGGCAGGGGGCGGGCTCTACGTGGTGACGGGCGAGCCTGGCGATGGCAAGACTGTCTTCATGGTGAGGCCGGGGGGAGGGGTCTGCACGGGGCCTGAGGGTGGGGCCTTGGGGCACCCAATGGGCAATGGGGGGAGGAGTCTGGGGGCAGAAAGTTGTGGGGCTTGGTGATAGATTGTAGGCAGGGCTGTCAGGGGGCGGGGTCTGGGTCTGCTGCATAAAGCCTGGTGGGAGGGGCCTGGAGGAGGGGCGGGGCTTGGGGACCAGGAGTGGGTGGGGTGTGTCTTGTGGCATCAGGCCTGGTGGGAGGGGCCTGGAGGAGGGGAGGGGCTTGAAGGCCTGGAGGGGGCTGGAGAGGCCCCGCCCCCAGCTGACCCACTGTCCCTCCCCCAGGCGGCGCTGGCGCGGGAGCTGAGCACCCATCCCCCGGCCCAGGACGCCTCCCGTACCCGCTGCCTGGTCGTCTCCCACTTCACCGGGGCCCGGCCGGACCAGGCCAGCGCCAGGGCGGTGCTGAGCCAGCTATGTGCCCGCCTGAGCTGCCTGTTGGGCCAGTCGGCCCCGCCCCCCACCAGCTACAGGTCAGGACGCCTGGGTTCCCTCCCGGCCCTGGGTGGGGTGGGCTGGGAGCCAGGATGCCTGGGTTCCCTCCCCGCCCTGTGTGGGGTTGGGGGGGTGGGCTGGGAGCCAGGATGCCTGGGTTCCCTCCCGGCCCTGGGTGTGGGTGTGGGGGGTGTGGGCTGGGAGCCAGGACTCCTGGGTTCCCTCCCGGCCCTGGGTGTGGGTGTGGGGGGTGTGGGCTGGGAGCCAGGACTCCTGGGTTCCCTCCCAGCCCTGGGTGGGGCGGGGGTGTGGGCTGGGAGCCAGGATGCCTGGGTTCCCTCCCGGCCCTGGGTGGGGGGGGTGTGGGCTGGGAGCCAGGACTCCTGGATTCCCTCCCGGCCCTGGGTGGGGGGCGTGTGGGCTGGGAGCCAGGACTCCTGGGTTCTCTTCCCAGTTCTGGAGGGAAGTGGGGTCTAGGGGTTAAAGCTGGGGGCTGGGCGCCCTGGGATGCCTGGGTCCCATCCCTGCCTGTCCCTTGCAGGGGGCTGGTGTGCCGTCTGGAGACCCTCCTGCCCGCGGTGGCCGGGTCGCTCCGTGGAGCCCAGCGCCTGGCCGTGCTGCTCGACGGGGCTGACCAGATCCACGGGGACAGTGGGCAGCCCGTCTCTGACTGGCTCCCGGCGCGGCTGCCCCCGGTAAGTGCAGCCCCCCGGCCCATGGGGACCCCCCCTGCTAACCTCCCCCATCTACTCAGCCCCTCTCTTCTCCCCCCAGCGTGTGAGCCTGGTTCTGAGCATCGGCGAGGGCTCCGGACTCCTGGGTTCCCTACAGCGACGGGCGGACGCAGTCGTCATCCCACTGGGGTCCCTGGACCCCTGCGACCGGGCTGGGCTGGTCCGCCGGGACCTCGCCCTGTACGGCAAGAAGCTGGAGGAGACAGCCTTCAACAACCAGGTCGGGAGGTGCCCGGACTCCTGGGTCCTCTGGCAGGGGCGTGGGGTCTAGTGGTTAGAGGAGGGGGGGGAAGGGGCTGGGAGCCAGGACTCCTGGGTTCCATCTCAGTGCTGACAGGGGAGTGAGGTGTAGTGGTTGGAGCAGGGGTGGGTTGGGGGTCGGACTCCTGGGTTCTCTCCGGCTCTGGCTGGGCGGGGCGGGGGGCACTGGCTGTCGCCCGGGGGCTCCCTGCCTGCTGTGACCTCGTCTGTCTCTCTCCAGATGCGGCTGGTGCTACTGAAGCGCGGTGCCCGGCAGCCCCTCTACCTGACGCTGCTCACCCAGGATCTGCGAGTCTTCACCCTCTATGAAAAGGTGCCTCAGCCCCGCAGGGGGACCCAGGCTTCTGGGCCGGCGGTGCAGTGCTCGCCCTTCTAGGGAGCCCAGGGGACAGAAGGGGGCCCAGGCTTCTGGGCCGGCGGTGCAGGGCTCGCCCTTCTAGGGACCCCAGGGGAGGGATGGAGACAGAAGGGGACCCAGGCATCCGGGCTGGTGACACGGATCTGTTCCTGCGAGGGACCCCAAGGGAGAGGCCAGGATGGAAGGGGACCCAGGCATCCGGGCTGGCGGTGCAGCACTCTCCCCGCTAGGGACCCCAGGGGAGGGATGGAGACAGAAGGGGACCCAGGCATCCGGGCCGGCGGTGCAGGGCTCTCCGATCCCCTCAGGGTCCTGTGTCCCTCCTTCCAGGTCTCGGAGAGGATCCAGGCGCTGCCCCCAGCGCTGCCCGCCCTGCTCCAGCACATGCTGGGCTGCCTGGAGCAGGAGCATGGGGCCGAGCCAGTGGCCATGGCCGTCGCCACCCTCTGGGCCAGCAAGAACGGTAAGAGACAGCTGGGGGTGCTGGGCGGGGTTAATCGGTGCTGCTACCAGGCGCTGCGTCCCAGAGCTGGCTGCATCTCAGCACCGGCGAGCCGTCTTTGTGAAGTGTTATATGTGGCTGTTCCCCAGCTGCCCTGCCCCAGAGCTGGCTGCATCTCAGCGCCTGGTGAGCCATCCCTGTGGGGTGTTATATGTGGCTGTTCCCCAGCTGCCGCACCCCAGAGCTGGCTGCATCTCAGCCCCGGGTGAGCTGCCCCTGGGGCGGGAGTCCCTGGAGACGCATTCCTGACCCTCGCTCCTCTGTCCCCCCGCAGGCCTGCTGGAGCGTGATCTCCTCGCTGTGCTCACCACGTGGAGGGAGCTGTGCGGGGCGCCCGTGACCTGGGAGGGAGGCATGTCTGCTGGGGGCCGCGCGGCGGTCATCCCCAAGGCCCCGATCTATTCCCTGATGAGGAGCCTGAAGGGGTGAGTGGGGGCCAGGACGCCTGGGTTCTCTCCTGGCTCGGGGAGGGGAGTGGGGTCTAATGGTTAGAGCTGGGTGGGGGCGGGGGGCCGGGAGCCCGGACGCCTGGGTTCTCTCCGGCTCTGTCAGGGCCCTGGGACCCGGCCCTGAGGTCTGTCGCAGTCCGTCGTTGGCCGGGAGCCGGTGTTCTCTCTCCCCCGTCTGTCCCCCCAGGCTGGCGGAGGTGTGTGGGGCCCCCTCGGAGGCCCCCGGCTCGCGGCTCCACCTCTGCGGTGCCCCCCTGCGGACGGCGGTGGAACGGCGTTACCTGAAGGAACCGGGCCTGGAGCGAGCAGCTCACACTCTGATAGCAGGTCAGGAGGTCGCCCTGTGGGGTTCGGGGCCGAGACGGGGGGGGGCCCGGGGTGGTGTGTGGGCTGGGCCTGTGACCCCCCCCCCCCCCCGGCCGCGGGGTGCTGAGGATTGTGGGTGACCGTCTCCCCCCTCCCCCCAGCTCATCTCTGGAAACTCTGCGACCCGGACGCGTCCCGGAGCTTCCAGGGCAGCGAGGCCGGGCCCCTGGCGGCTCTGCCCTACCACCTGGTAGGCCTGGGGCACTGGGGGGCCTCGGCAGTGGGCAGGGTGGGGGCTGGGTGAGGGCGGGGCTGAGAGGGCAGGGGCGGGGCTTGACGGGGGGCGGGATTGAGCGGAGGGGGTGGGGAGTGGGTGGGCAGGAGCAGAGCTGGGTGGGGTGGGGCTTAGAGGTGCTGGGTGGGGTGGGCAGGAGGCAGGGGGCGGGGCTCAGCGTGGCAGGGGCGGGGCTCAGCGAGGGCGGGCTGGGTGGGCAGCACCCCCGGGTGACCCCGCTCTCCCGGCAGGTCTGTGCTGGGCGCCCCGACCTCCTGGGCTCCCTCCTGACTGACCTGCACTTCGTGGCTGCCCACGTCCGCCTGGGGCTGCTGCCTGCGCTGGGCCGGGCCTACGCCCTGCACGGTGAGCGGGGGTGGGGTGATGGCCGAGGGGGGGGTTCACCTGTGGGGGTTGCTAGTCATGAGCCAGCCCTGTGCGCGGGGGGGCTTTCCCCAGGGGGAGGTGCCTTGGTGTAATTGTGGGGGGCTGTTGGGAGGGCTGCTTGGGGGGAATGGGATGTGAGGGTGGGGCTCCCAGGGGCTGGAATGGGGCTGCTTGGGGGGAATGGGAGGCATGGTGGGGGCTGCAGGCGGCTGAAATGGGGGGGCTGGTGGCTGCCGTGGGGGCAATGGGAGTCATGGGAGTGCTGCCGGGGGCAATGGGAGGTCGGGGGGACTCCCAGGGGCTGGAATGGGGCTGCCGGGGGGCTGGGGGGAATGGGAGGTCGGGGGGGCTCCCAGGGGCTGGAATGGGGCTGCCGGGGCGCTGGGGGGAATGGGAGGTCGGGGGGGCTCCCAGGGGCTGGAATGGGGCTGCCGGGGCGCTGGGGGGAATGGGAGGTCGGGGGGGCTCCCAGGGGCTGGAATGGGGCTGCCGAGGGGCTGGCGGGAATGGGAGGTGGGGGGGGGGGGGCTCCCAGGGGCTGGAATGGGGCTGCCGAGGGGCTGGCGGGAATGGGAGGTGTGGGGGGGCTCCCAGGGGCTGGAATGGGGCTGCCGGGGGGCTGGGGGGAATGGGAGGTGTGGGGGGGCTCTCAGGGGCTGGAATGGGGCTGCCGGGGCGCTGGGGGGAATGGGAGGTGTGGGGGGGCTCCCAGGGGCTGGAATGGGGCTGCCGGGGGGCTGGGGGGAATGGGAGGTTCGGGGGGGCTCCCAGGGGCTGGAATGGGGCTGCCGAGGGGCAGCTGGGGGCTGTCGTGCCCCCGACACGGCCGTGTCTCCCCTCAGCGGGCAGCGCCCAGCCCCCGGGCGAGGTGGGCGCGTTCCGGGCCATGGTGCAGGCGGGCGCGGCGCTGCTCTCCCAGAACCCGGCGCTCCTGGCCCAGCTGGCCGCCAACGCGCCCGACGGCTCCTCGCTGGGCGCCCAGGCCCGGGCCCTGGCCCCCCCGGGGGGGCGCCTGCTGCTCTGGCGCAACAAGGCCCAGGACACCCCCCACCCCGACAGGTAACGGGGCCGCCGTGGGTGGGAGCGCCCGTGCCCCTCCCCCTGCCTCTGGATGCCCGCCGCTCTCCTCTGCCCATGGGCCCCTGCCCCTCACCATGGCCTCTGGGTGCCCCCCCCTCAGGTGGCCCCCCTCGTCTCCAGCCACCGGGCGCCCATCTGCCCCTCACCACGGGCCCCCCCGCTCCCCCGGGCGCCTGGCCTCTAGGGCCCCCACTCAGCTGGGCTCCGGCCCTGCTCCCGGCTGAGTTGGTGTATGTGGGTTGTGGGGACCCTCCTGTGACCTGGGGGGGATGGGGGATGCGGGTCCCATGGACTGGGGGGTGGGCTACTCATCTCTTCCTTGGGGGAGGGGAGGGGTTGGGTCCCTGTGGGGTTAGGGGGCTCCATTGGGGGAGGGGAGGGATCACTGGGGGGCACAGTGTCCCGGGTGGGGGGGGTCTTCCTGTCTCCGAGCTCGGGGGTGGGGGGCAGCTCCTGGGCCTTGTTCCCCCCTGATCTCCCCCCCCCCCCCTTCAGCGTCGCCCTGGCCCTGCCCACGTCCCCCACCTGTGTGGCCGTTTCCCCCTGCGGGCGCCAGGCCGCCGTGGGCAGCACCGATGGGACCTTGCACCTACTGGACATGCAGAGCGGCCAGGTACCAGGGGGCGGGGGGCAGGGCCGATTTGGGGGATCTCTGGCCATGGGAGGACACTGTGGGGCTGGTTCGTTTGGGGGCAGGGGCAGAGGGAGCTGGGGGGGCAGGAAGGGGAGCCAAGGGCAGGCGGGGGGGAGTCAGGGGACAGGCTGGGGGCAGGGAAAGCCGGGGGCAGGCTGGGGAGTTGAGGGGCAGGGGAGTTGGGGGGCAGGCCAAGGGGCAGGGGAGCTGGGGACAGGCCGGGGGCAGGGGAAGCCAGGGGGCAGGCTGGGGGCAGGCTGGGGGCAGGGGAAGCCAGGGGGCAGGCTGGGGAGTTGGGGGTCAGGCTGAGGGGCAGGGGAGCTGGGGACAGGCCGGGGGCAAGCTGGGGGCAGAGGAAGCTGGGGGCAGGCTGAGGGGCAGGGGAGCTGGGAACAGGCCGGGGGCAGGCCGGGGACTCTTCTGTCTCACCCCGCCCTTGCCCCTAGGAGCTGAAGACCCTGCTGAGTGGCGGTGCTGGGATCTCAGCCTGCGTCTTCCTGGCCGACGGGACCCTCTGCCTGGGCACCTTCGCCGGGGGGCTGGAGACCTGGGGCCTGCGTGAGGGCAGCAGGTACGGCGGGGGGGGCGCCGTCCGTGATCCGGCCTGGGGAGGAGCGGGGGAGCTGGTTTGGGGGGTGACGGTTGGGACATCACACGAATCTCTCTCCTTCCAGGCTCCTGGCTACTGACGCTCACCGGGGCCAGGTCACCGGCTGCTGTGTCAGCCCCGATTGCAGACAGCTGGTCAGCGTCTCCCTGGACGGGCACCTGAAGGTACCAGCTACAGTCACCCCCCTGCCCTCCCCGCTCTAACCAATAGCCTCCAGTCCCCCTCCCCCCCCCCCTCCCCCCCCAGCCAGGAGAGAATGCAGGCGTCCAGCCCCGGTTCTGACCCGCTGTTCCCGTTTCTCCCAGCTGTGGGACTCTGCCCAGGCGCACCTGACCTGGGAGCTGGATCTCTCCTGCCCCTTGAACTGTGCTGCCTTCCACCCCGACGGGCAGCTGGTGGCCACCGGGGGCTGGGACGGCGTTGTGACCATCCTGGGCCTGCAGAACCGCAGCGTGAGCTCGGTATGGGGCACGGCTGGGCTAGGGAGGGGCTGCGGGTCGGGAGTGGGGCACCGGCAGGGCTTGGGGCCCAGGGCTGGGCTGCAGGGGCTGCGGGTCGGGAGTGAGGGGCACCGGCAGGGTTGGGGGCCCAGGGCTGGGCTGGCAGGGGCTGCGGGTCGGGAGTGAGGGGCACCGGCAGGGCTGGGGGCCCAGGGCTGGGCTGGCAGGGGCTGCGGGTCGGGAGTGAGGGGCACCGGCGGGGCGGGCTGGTCTGTGACTCTGGCTCCCCCCGCAGGTTCTCTCGGGCCATGACGCTTCCGTCCGCGCCGTGGCCTTCTCCCCTGCGGGTACCGTGCTGGCGTCCGGCTGCCTGGCCGGGACGGTGCGTCTCTGGTCATGGAGGGAGGCCGTGAGCCTGGCCACGTTCCCGGCACACCGGGGCTTCGTCTCCGAGGTCAAGTTCCTCTCCGGGGGCCAGGTCCTCCTCACGGCGGGCGAGGACTCGAAGGTGCTGCGGGTCGGGAGTGAGGGTCGCTGGCAGGGCTGGGGGCGGGGGTAGGGCTGGGCTAGCAGGGGCTGCGGGTCGGGAGTGAGGGACACCGGCAGGGCTGGGGGCGGGGGCAGGGCTGGGCTAGCAGGGGCTGCGGGCCGGGAGTGAGGGGCACCGGTAGAGCTGGCGGGGGGGTGGGGGGCACAGCACTAACCGCTGATCTGTGGCCTAGGTCCAGCTCTGGCCAGGGCACCTGGGCCGTGCGTGGGGCGCTCTGGGCTCGGGGCCGCTTTCTCCAGCCCTCTGCGTGGCCCCCAACCCCGCCGGCACCCTGCTCGCCGTGGGGCACCATTCAGATGATGTTTGGGTCTACGGCACCCCCTGGGGTAAGCGCCCAGACGCCTGGGTTCTGTCCCAGCTCGGGGGGGAGGTGGAGAAAATGGTGCTGGGTAGAGGGTGGGGAGGGTGGTGCTGGAAGCCAGGACTCCTCACTTCTGGGGAGCCAGGACTCCTGGGTTCTGTGGTTGGGTGGGGGGCTGGGAAGCAGGACTCCTGGGTTCTGGGGTGGAGACTGGGTCCCAGGACTCCTGGGTTCTGCATTGGGGTGGGGAGGGGAGTGTGGGAGCCAGGACTCCTGGGTTCTGTGGTTGGGTGGGGGGCTGGGAGGCAGGACTCCTGGGTTCTGGGGTGGGGTGGGGAGGGGGGTCTGGGAGCCGGGACCCTTGGGTTCCCTGTGGCATCGGTCCCCCTCACTCTCTCCTTTCCCTGCAGGCTCGGCCGGGCGGCGCTGCCCGGCCGGGGGGGTGGCGGTGCCCAGCCTGGCCTGGCTCGGGGATGCCGTGCTGGCCGGAGGCAGTGGGGACGGGACCCTGCGTGGCTGGGCGTTGGCGGGCGGCCCAGCCTGCCCCCTGTGGGAGCTGCGGGGGCACAAGGGGGCCGTGTTGGGCCTGGCCGCCTCGCCCCAGCTGCTGGCGTCTGCCTCGGGTAAGGCTGGGGGTGGGGGGGCGGATGGGGGGAGGGGGGCCCCTTGCAGGATGTGGGGAGGGGCTGGGGGCAGGGTGTTTCCAGAATTGTGTGTGTGGGGGGGGAGATTCGGGGGTCATTGGCGGGGCTGTGGGTGCCCAGGGACTATGGGGTGGGGAGCAGGACAGGGGGGGTGGGGGCGGGGCCTTGGGGCCCAGAGTCTGACCCTTCCCCCCGCCCCCAGAGGATTTCACCATCTGCCTGTGGCTGGCCGACACACTGAGACGGGCCCACCCGGACCCTCCGCCAGCCCCCCTGGCCGTCCTGCGGGGCCACGCGTCCGCTGTCACCTGCTGCGCGTTCAGCCCCGACGGCCGGCACCTTGCCACGGGGGGCCGGGACAAGGTGAGGAGCGGCCGTGCTGTGAGATGGGCGCCAGGGGGCGGTGTGGGGCGGCCGTGGGGCAGCCGTGCTGTGAGATGGGTGGTGTGCGAAGGCCGTGGGGTGACCGTGCTGTGAGATGGGCGCTAGGGGGCGCCGTGGGGCGGCCGTGTTGTGAGATGGGCGATAGGGGGCGGTGTGGGGCAGCCGTGGGGCGGCCGTGCTGTGAGCTAGGCGCTAGGGGGCGGTGTGGGGCTGCCGTGGGGCGGCTGTGCTGTGAGATAGGCGCTAGGGGGCGCCGTGGGGCGGCCGTGCTGTGAGATGGGCGCTAGGGGGCGTCGTGGGGCAGCCATGGCGCGGCTGTGCTGTGAGGTGGGCGCTAGGGGGTGGTGTGGGGCGGCCGTGCTGTGAGGTGGGCGCTAGAGGGCGGTGTGGGGCGGCCGTGCTGTGAGGTGGGCGCTAGGGGGCGCCGTGGGGCAGCCATGGCGCGGCTGTGCTGTGAGGTGGGCGCTAGGGGGCGGTGTGGGGCAGCTGTGCTGTGAGGTGGGCGCTAGGGGGCGGTGTGGGGCGGCCGTGCTGTGAGATGGGCGCTAGGGGGCGCCGTGGGGCGGCCGTGCTGTGAGATGGGCGCTAGGGGGCGGTGTGGGGCAGCCGTGGGGCGGCCGTGCTGTGAGCTAGGCGCTAGGGGGCGGTGTGGGGCTGCCGTGGGGCGGCTGTGCTGTGAGATAGGCGCTAGGGGGCGTCGTGGGGCGGCCATGGCGCGGCTGTGCTGTGAGGTGGGCGCTAGGGGGTGGTGTGGGGCGGCCGTGCTGTGAGGTGGGCGCTAGAGGGCGGTGTGGGGCGGCCGTGCTGTGAGGTGGGCGCTAGGGGGCGCCGTGGGGCAGCCATGGCGCGGCTGTGCTGTGAGGTGGGCGCTAGGGGGCGGTGTGGGGCAGCTGTGCTGTGAGGTGGGCGCTAGGGGGCGGTGTGGGGCGGCCGTGCTGTGAGATGGGCGCTAGGGGGCGCCGTGGGGCGGCCGTGCTGTGAGATGGGCGCTAGGGGGCGGTGTGGGGCAGCTGTGCTGTGAGGTGGGCGCTAGCGGGCGCCGTGGAGCAGCCATGGGGCGGCCGTGCTGTGAGATGGGCGCTAGGGGGCGGCCGTGCTGTGAGATGGGCGCTAGGGGGCGGCCGTGCTGTGAGATGGGCGCTAGGGGGCGGTGTGGGGCGGCCGTGCTGTGAGATGGGCGCTAGGGGGCGGTGTGGGGCTGCCGTGGGGCGGCTGTGCTGTGAGATAGGCGCTAGGGGGCGCCGTGGGGCGGCCGTGCTGTGAGATGGGCGCTAGGGGGCGTCGTGGGGCAGCCATGGCGCGGCTGTGCTGTGAGGTGGGCGCTAGGGGGTGGTGTGGGGCGGCCGTGCTGTGAGGTGGGCGCTAGAGGGCGGTGTGGGGCGGCCGTGCTGTGAGGTGGGCGCTAGGGGGCGCCGTGGGGCAGCCATGGCGCGGCTGTGCTGTGAGGTGGGCGCTAGGGGGCGGTGTGGGGCAGCTGTGCTGTGAGGTGGGCGCTAGGGGGCGGTGTGGGGCGGCCGTGCTGTGAGATGGGCGCTAGGGGGCGCCGTGGGGCGGCCGTGCTGTGAGATGGGCGCTAGGGGGCGGTGTGGGGCAGCTGTGCTGTGAGGTGGGCGCTAGCGGGCGCCGTGGAGCAGCCATGGGGCGGCCGTGCTGTGAGATGGGCGCTAGGGGGCGGTGTGGGGCGGCCGTGCTGTGAGATGGGCGCTAGGGGGCGGTGTGGGGCGGCCGTGCTGTGAGATGGGCGCTAGGGGGCGGTGTGGGGTGGCCGTGCTGTGAGATGGGCGCTAGGGGGCGGTGTGGGGCGGCCGTGCTGTGAGGTGGGCGCTAGGGGGCGCCGTGGGGCTGCCATGGGGCGGCCGTGCTGTGAGACGGGCACTGGGCGGGTGGGGGACGTCCTGTATCTCTGCCCGTCTAACCAGCCCGTGCCCCTGCAGGCCCTGCTGTGCTGGGACGTGGGGGGCCCCCTGCCGGGAGCCCCCCCCCTCTGGCGCTCGCTCCCCTTCTGCCACCGCGACTGGCTCAGCGGCTGCCTCTGGGTTGGGCCCCTGCTGGTGAGTGGGGGGGTAGCTGGGAGGGGGGTGGGAGGGGCAGGCCCCCCTCTGCCTCTGCCTGACCCCTCCCCTCCATCCCCTCCGCAGCTCTCCTGCTCCAGCGATGGCACCGTGCGGCTCTGGGACCCGGCAACCGGCCAGTGGCTCCGCGAGTTTCTGCCCCACTGCGGCCCTGTCAGCACCGTCCTGGCCACGGTATGGAGCTGGGGTTGGGAGGGGGGCACGGTGCCAGGCATGGGGGGCTCCCTGTCCGTTCCCCTGGGCACAGGCCCCGTCCCTCACCCCTCTCTCGCTGCAGGCCGGACACGTGCTGGCGCTGGGCCGCGACGGGACGCTGACCGCGTGGGACATGCCAGGTGTGGAGCTGACCCGCTTCCCGGCGCACGCCGGGCTGGTGAACCAGGGCGCCGGCTTCGTGGGAGCAGGTGAGCAGCGGGGGAGCAGGCACTGCCCCCCCCAGTGCGGGTCTGACCCCCCAGTGCCCCCTGCTGTCCCCCGGTGCCCATCTCTCCCTCTCTCCTCCTGCAGACGGCGATTTCCTGGTGGCCACAGCCGGGTGTGACGGGCGGGTGCAGCTCTGGAGCCCCCTCGAGGTGAGACGGGACCCGGGGGCTGTTCCCTCCCCCCCCATGGGAACCCTACCCCAGGGCACTGGCTGCCCCCCCCCATCCCATCCCCCCTAACTTCTCTCTCCCGCCCACAGTTCGGCCACCCGCAGGCATTGGTGGGGCACAGCACCCCGGTGTGCGGCGCTGCTGTGAGCCCGGCTGCCGCCCGCATCCTGACGGTGTCGGGGGACGGGGCCGTGCGCATGTGGGCAGCGCCCTGGCAAGCGGGTAAGAGACTCCATCACCGGATACCCCTCCTCCCCCGAAGCCTGGAGAGAACCCAGGAGTCCTGGCTTCCATTCCCCTGTGCTCTAACCCACCAGATCCCACTCCCCTCCCAGAGCCAGGGAGAGAACCCAGGAGTCCTGGCTTCTAACCCACCAGATCCCACTCCCCTCCCAGAGCCAGGGAGAGAACCCAGGAGTCCTGGCTTCCAGCCCCGCCTGCTCTAACCCACCAGACCCCACTCCCCTCCCAGAGCTGGGAGAGAACCCAGGAGTCCTGGCTCCCAGCCCCTCTTCTCTCCTGGCAGGAGGCGCCAAAGGCCCCGGCTGGCACTGTGGGGCCGTATCTGCCTTGGCCTGGTCTCCCGACGGGACGCTAGCGGTGTCGGGCGGGGAGTGTGGGGAGCTGATTGTGTGGGGGGAGGCCAAGGCCCTGGCCACAGTGCAGGTAAGTTGGAGGGGGGACTGGGGGGAGCCGGAGGGGAGACAGCTGGGGCGGGGAGGTGGGGGGAGGCTGGTGGGGGGAGGAGGGCTGGCGAATGGAGTGGGCAGGGTGGGGGTGGCTGGGGGAAGGTGGGAGGGCGGCTGGGGGAAGGTGGGAGGGCAGTGGGGTGGTGGACCTCAGACCAGCCCCCGTTCACGCCCCTCCTACACAGGCTGGCTCGCGCGGCGTCTCTGCTCTCGGCTTTGTCTCCTCCTGCACCTTCCTGGTGGCATCGGCGGCCGGGAGCATCTGGCTGTGGGGCCTGCATGGCGACCCCCATCCTGGGGCACTCAGGTGAGCTGGGGGGAGTGGGGCTGAGCTGGACGCCTGGGTCCCTTTC